>JAOTQH010230254.1:0-13893 GCA_025631255.1 Cornus kousa
CCCAATTCACTAAGGCTTCTCCTTGTAGGTGGAGAGCAAACCTTTTACAAGAAGCTCCTTCTAGTTTCTAAATGCCAAGAGATACTCCTTCTCTTAGACTTCTTGAGCCACACCAGCTCTTCCAAAGATTTAAAATACAATGATTGTGTACAAGATGATCTCTCTCTCTCTCAGATCTGATGTACAAGTTTCAGCTCTTCTCTAGAGTATATATAAATGGATTTGAGCTTATATATAAATGGATTTGAAGCTCAAATACTCTTTTAATGAAGTGTGAGGATAATAAAAGCTTTATGATTGCTTAAAGAACTTTCTCAATGAATGTAATTCGTTTTATGAAGTTACTTAGACTTTTTATAAGCTTTCAAGACATATCTGAAATATTTTTAGCTGTTAGACACACTTCCCAATGTAAAAATACCCGTTCAAATTTTGAAATTCGCAGTTTCGATCGACCGAAATGAAACCCTTCGGAGTTTCGATCGACCGGTTTGATTAATGATGCTCTCGGGATCCTCTCTTCAGTAGACCGATCTGAAACCATCTTTGGTTCGATCGACCAATTTGGTTATGCTTGCTCTCAAGATCCTTTCTTCGGTAGACCGAATTGAAACCATATTTGGTCCAGTAGACCAATTTGTCTTAAGCTGAGAATAGCCTACTCTTGGGATCATGTCTTTGGTAGACCGAACTAAAGCCCTTTTGGGTTCGGTCGACCGATTTAGCTTAATATCAGAATAGCATACTCTCAGGATCATGCCTTCGGTAGACCGAACTGAAACCCTTTTGGGTTCGGTCGACCGATTTAGCTTAAGTTTGTATTTTCATTTTCTTTTGTTCCTAAGCCATGATGAGTGATATGCATAATGATTAAAAAAGAGTTTGAACTTCAAAGACTTTATATATACTTTGACATAATATCCTAAGACACTCACCACCTAGCTAATCTCATTTTGATGTCTTGTGATGCCTTGACTTGACTCTTGAATGCTTAGTCTTTCCTCAAGCCTTAATGAAGCTTCTTCAACTTTTGCTCTTGTATTGCAATATCTTGTTTGAGGAATGCTTGATCTGTAAACTCTCTCAAGAAAACATTAGTAAACTTAAGAACTCCATTAATGAATTATAATCATCAAAAACCTTAGATTCAAGGTCAACAATTGTGTTGTCTTATTCTCGAAGGGGACAACCATCACCACCAAAAAAAAAAAAAAAAAAAAGAAAAGAAAAGAAAAATTACACCTGAAAATTTAGGGTTTAAAACCCTAAACTGTAAATTTTTGAATTTCAGTCCAAACCTGCATGATCTTTGTATTGTTATTAATGCGTAGTGAGTGAATTGCATGAGAAAGATGAATGATACTGAGAGTCGATGGATGATTCAGTTGGTGTAAACAAAAAATATTCAATGCCAATTTTGGTTGATTCGCTTGGTGTAAATCAACGAGTCGAGTCTATAACTTTTGGAAAGATTGAGTCCAAACAAGTCGATTCGCTTGGTGGAAATAAAATTCGTTTTAGGCTGTCAGAAAAAAAAAAATTAAGAAAGCGTTGGTAATTTGGTAATAGTGTATGTTTACTAAACGGACATCAGTTAAAGTCACCCCTTCGGGATAGTTGAGGGGGATTTTTTGGTAAAAATATTCATAAAAGGGATTTTTTGCGAACCGGTGAAAGTCGAAGGGAGTTTTTTGCAATTCACCCGAAACTATATGATCCGTTTGGAAGTCTTGTAATGCTTAAATAAAATTAAATATTAAATTATATAGTAAATTAATATGATAATGCATCATGTGGATAAATTATCTATATTCAAAAAATAAATGTTCTAGAGACGCTCTCACTTTTTTAAAAAATATTGTGCTTTTTTTTTTTTTTTACTCATAAATAGTAACTTTTGTGATATACATGTTATATATGTTATGATTCATGTACCTTTGGTTTGTATTATATTTTGAAATTTTTAGATTTATTTTTTTTTATTTTCTATTTTTAGTTCTCATATTTATATATGGTATTAATTTGTATCTATATTATACTTAAATTATTTTTATTTATTACTTTAATAAGTTGACAGAATTTATTTTTATTGAATTATGTTGCATATCCATGCATTTGGTTTTCTACGTGTGAGGTCACCTGGTGTCTATTACCACAGATGCCCATCTTGTCGATTAGGGTTAGGGTTTCACGTGCTGCTGATGATGTAGATGCAACTTCAAGTTTTTCTAGTTGATGAGTGGTGTTGTCGTCGTTCTTGGTGGCTGTGGTTATGGTGGATTTGGGAATTTTGGGTGGTGGTGGTTGTGATAGTGGTTGTGATAGTGGTGGTGACGGGTTTTCCTAACTAATATTCAACTTTTACATAGACGAAGTCGTCTCATGTCATTACTAAGATGTCGTCTCATGTCATTACTAAGATGATGGCATTCAAGTCTTAATCTATGAGAACTTTTGTTTATTTGCACTAGACCTCAGGGCATAATTGTTATTTAAAAACCCTCTTCGCCCTTTTATTTATTTATTAAATAGCAGAAAAGAAGGTCGGCAAAATTTAAGGTCAACTTTTGAACTCGATTCAATGCCAGAAGGCAAGAAAGGATGTGGAAGAAATTAAGATTCACCTGAAGAAGGGTTAAATTCAGAACAGAAAACACCCGAAGGTAGAAAGGATTTAGGAGAAATCTAAAAGCAGATAATTGACCAGCGGAGAAGAGCATTTCGTCCTCTCCTAAACCCTCGCCAATCACCAATACTAAAATTTTAATCATGAGGATATTCCTCTAAGGTAACATAACAAGGAACCCTATTATTTTTTCTCAATTAAGGGGCAGAAATATATTCTCTCCACAATATCCACGGAAAGGACTATAGGGCCCTCAACAGAACTAGAAGTGTTCACACTAACATCTGGCGTCTCCGATTCAGAATTGGACATCTTAATAGTAGGAGTACACTCACTGCTTTCTTGACTCATGGCGAAAGAACGGAGCAAAGATAGATAATGAACAAAGTAAAAGCAAAGAATAAAAGGACTGACCTTAGCAATGGGCGGAGACCGGAACTCTTGCAGATGGAATTTTCAAAGGTGAATATTTTCACAAGCACAGACAACAAAAGTTTAATATATAAAAGGCACAATGCGTGCAATGAAGAGGCGGCAGCACGGTACCCTAAGCCATGAAACCCCAAAATGGTAATGATGAGCATTAAATAGAAAATCTCTCCACTTCCAAAAGTTAGTTACAATTCCTTACAGGAACTTGGTTCATAAACAGAATTTGGGGGGCGTGGAGGAAAATTTCCCCATCACTCATAGAACTCCACGTGTATTCACTTAAGTAAAAAAGGCCAGCCCAAAGAACCAGGCGTAAATGAAAGAAGCCCAAATCGGTTAGCCCAGCCCAATAGCCAAAAACAAGATTCCAAGCATCACTTGAGCCCAAGATCAACGAGCCCATAGAAGCCCAAAACAAAGTCCTGATCACCACAACGGGGAGTAACGCCAAGGCAAGAAATTATGAACAACTATGCACGTTGAATGGAAAGATCGTAACGGTCCCTTGAAATCTTCTTGTACAGATATAAATATAAGGGCAAGACCCAAATGAAAGAAACACTCAGCTCTATTTACCTTTGTTCTTCCTTTATCTCATTGTTTCTACTTTTTCACTCATAAATTGTTCTCAATAATATTATGTATTTTTTTTTTTTGCTGAATGTTAGCGATTTTTCATTGTTCGTGATTGATTGTTCCAGCATTGAAATTCTTAAATTGAACCTGTGTTTGGTCCGAAATTTTGTGCACCTACACAATATATTTTAAAAATGAAAAATATGCAATATTTACTTAACACTATGGAGATGCAAAATTTGAAAATGTGACACGAATATGCAATTAAACGAATTCGGGTCCCACCAAGTAGTGTTCAGAATCCTCAATCCGTATTTTATTACTCCAGATTCATAAACGCCAAATGAGCGAAAAGCGCGTTACTAGTTGAACATGTAATACACCAGCTTTATACTGTACTAAAAATAAGAGACAAAAGAAGTTTCAAAAAGTGTACTCAACGAAAAGACAAAAGAAGTTCAATAATGCAAAAGTATCTATAGAGAATTTGACAAATAACATTTCATTTTCCGATAAAACTCAGCTGGATCAAACAATCAAATATGGACCCACAGTTATTTAGAGAGAGACAGAGAGGGAGAGAAATAGTGGAATACTCACTCTGTCCCAAAAAAAATGTCATGCTTTCCTTTTTAGTAATATTTGTCATTTTTCTTTTTTAAACAATATATTTTACATATTTTCATTTATGTCCTTTCAGTTTAAAATTTCAAATTTCAATTTTCAATATTCAAAACTTAAAAGGACAAATTAATAATTTTTAAAAGAAACAAGACATGTCTCACATATCCCCTTAAAAATTCCAACTCCTCAAAAGTGACAAGTAATATGGGACGAAAAGAGTAGTATTTGGCTCTCTCCTTTTTCTCGATGTATTTTTTTTGACTTTTGTGAAATATTCATTCAAAGTACATGCGTAACTCAAGAATCAATTGAGACCCAAATTACGCTCGAGAACTCAAAAGGCCATCATGGTGACTCATGGGTGCGGCCGTGGATGTCAAATTGGGAATCATATTAAAAACACATTTTAAAAATTACTATTGTTTAAATTCCAAATCACTTTTCTATCACAGATATCTTCAAAATGAGTGTGAAGTGACATTTTTACCCTTTCTTTTTTAGTGTATTTTAATCTAAAATATCATAATTGTATAAAGACGAAATTACCCACATCAATTATCCAACAACGCCAATACCCTCACTTAATATATATCATAATTATAAATATACGAAGAATTAAAGGATCTATTTTTTGGGTTTTGCTTATCTATTTTTTGAATTTTGTTAATTTTTTTGTAAAATTATATATATATATATACACACACACACATATATTTTAATAAGAATTTTGGTCACTCCGTATGGGTCTAATAGGAGTAGAAATATCAATTTATACGTCAAACAACACTTTAATAAGTCTAATATCTTTTTACATATAAAAAGTGATTGCACACATTTTAAAAAAATAAAATTTAAAATGAGTAAAAAATGAATCAAACATTTACAATGCAAATAATAGTTATTTAAAAAAATATTGTAATATGAATATTATCATCCTTATCTTCTTTTTGTTTTTAAATAATAAAGAAGAAGATGTGATTCGCTACAAAAATTTATTTTTCAGTACTCGAAAAGCTTGACTACCGAAAGTCTATCCTTGTTCACCAAGCAGAGACCCCACACAAAGTAAGTGGTAATTAACTGTAAAAGAAAACCCAAGCAAGCAATCCAACTACTGCTCCATGTCTCATTTTCCATGGAGGATGGATACTTTGTTAGTAGGATAAATTACTCTAACCTTCTCCGAGGTTTGAATAGATTGCAAGTATAGATTGTTTAATGTTTATTATTTTGACATTCTATAAACTAATTAGTTGACAGTTAAAAAATAACTTTTGAGTAAAAGTCATTATACTTTCTATATTACAATAAAAAGAGGCAAAATTGTTATTTTAAAAAATTAGTCAACATGTCAGCTCGATCAGTCGGATGGTATGATATGGCCCTCTTTGTGTTTGACGGCGCACAACTTTGTTCTTGAATTTTATTTCAGAAGACCTAATACCAATTAGAGTGATACACCTAAATATAAGCACTTTACCTTCCTTTTTTGTAAACAATGTGAAATTGTGTACCTGTAACTTGTCCCAAGTAAAATTATTTTTCTCTTTTTATTATTAAGCAAGTTTTAACTTATTTAAAAATCCAAAAAAAAAAGTTTTAACTTATTTATGTGCGAGGGAGAGAGAAAAGGAGGGGGATTTTTTTTTGTTCCCGTATTATTGGGAGACATAGATTGACTAGGGATCGAGGATTAGAATATACACTGTTTTATTTTAATACTATATATTCCTATGTATATATATTTACTTATACTTATGGAGGGGTCACTTTAATCATAAT
The DNA here is from genome assembly GCA_025631255.1 of Cornus kousa. Taxonomy (NCBI): domain Eukaryota; kingdom Viridiplantae; phylum Streptophyta; class Magnoliopsida; order Cornales; family Cornaceae; genus Cornus; species Cornus kousa. Next base: position 6,041 of record JAOTQH010230254.1, read on the forward strand.
AGAAAAAAATATTTCCTCTCTTTGTGGGTCATGTCTGCTTGTGAGTGACTGGATGTCTGGATGAACTTCAAAAGAATGATGTACCGTAAGAGTGTACGATAGCGAGTTCCTGATATATACATGTACATATATATTTATATTTATATTTATAAACACACACACATATATATGTGTTAATATTTATAAAACTCCGAAAATAGAAACTTCCTTGCGAAGACTCCGGTCATTTTTTTTTTTTTTTTTTTTTAACTCCGGTCTTTCTCTAATGATATATATTTAGTACATCGAGTGAGCTTCAAGTTGATAGTGAAAGTTGAAGTCCCTGCGCTCTCTGGTTAGAATCTCTCTTTCTCCTCTTGCATTTACTTCCAGTGATAGTATCTCTCTCTAAAATGTACAGCATATTTGCGATAATCTTTGTGTCTTTTGTTGCTTACAATGCTTGATATATTTATTGAGAGCACTCTGTACCTTTGTATTGTATGTATCATCAACCCTCTGTTTGGTTGCTGAGAAATACAGAGGAAAGGAAAAGGAATTTTAGAAATTTTAGAAGTTTTGTTCGCTCTTTTTTGTTTATCCCCGTTATATAAGTCAAATTGTTGTAATGTGCCCAACTCAGTGGGTGTTTATGTTGAAAATAATGTTTTGATCTTCAATTTCATTCTTTTTTAGGCATTTTTTCAGCAATCTGACAGAGCATCCCTGTGTACTGTGGTTGTTTGATCGAAGAAATTATTGTTGGGTTTGCGTTTTTACGTCCGTGGACGTAGGCAATTTACTGAACCAGGTAAATCTTGTTTTTATTTGTGTATGTGCTTATATCATAAAATCCTAACAATAATAAAATGAGTAGTAGAAGAAATTGATGATTTCCATAATATATATTATGCTTTAATTCTGAATGAAAAGAAAAAGAAAAAGAGGAGACAAGAGAAGGTGTGGATGGAGCCACTCTAATATACATTGCATTAACACTGACTCATTCGAATTAAATTTTCTGTCCTTTATTTTGTTCTTTGTTTTGAAATTTTAAATGGTTGCTCCAAATCAGTGTTTTTAAGAAATCAAGTGTGTATTGGAACCTTTGATACTCATCTTTTGACTGAAATCAAGTGTGTATTGGAACCTTTGATACTCATCTTTTGACTCAACAAATCCTTTTTTCCAAGCTATTTCACTAGTCTTAATTAGTCGTTCTACTCTATCTAGGGTTAAAGCCACAGTTATCAACACACTATCATATTCCCTTCCCCAGATTTATCCACAAGATGGACCACATAACTCTTTCCTATTTTTTCAATCTATTTATTTATTTTTTTTCAAAAAAAAATTTCTTTTTCTTTCTTCTCTCTTTGCCGGTATGGAGATTTAGAAAGTTGACCCAAATACTAAAAATACTAGGAGTATCACTCTTTCCTATTATTGCATTCATTGGTTTTCGTGGTGCATAACCAAACCATGTATAGTCCATTTTTGCTCTTTTTAATCCAATTGGTGACATTTTAACTACTTGATGAATGTATTCAATTCTAATTTTGCTATTTTGGTCTTACCATATATCCATCTCTAAGCCTTTCTTGGACCTTGATATACACACGCACACACATATAATTATATTCATGTACAAACATGCACTTGTATACAGACTGGTGAAGCCCAAGGACATAATTCGTGGGGCTTGAACCATCAACGTCCCATCTAGAGAGTTTATACCATCCAGTCCAAGGTTTTTATTATTTTTCTATAACACAAATGTTTGATTCGTGGTATTATAAGAGGAGGTGATGCATAGAAATGGTAATGGGCCGGAGTCCTTAGAAATTCCGTTATACTAACTTCGTCCCTATTTTGGGACGAGTTTGTAATTAGTATACTATTTTCGTCTCCACTTCAACAGACAAAGTCTCGACTATTCCTCGCGTACTCCGTTTAATTGCGGGAGCAGGGTGAGTTATGCTACTTTTATTAACTGAAAAAAAAAAGAAAAAAAGAAAAAAAACTAACCCAATGTGCTCAAATTGAGCTGATAAATAAGATGGCCCGGCTTTTAAATTACCAAGTACTGAATATTAATATATTAAGTGACACTTGAAACAAAGTAACAAGAGTATTAAAAATATTAAATATATATATAAAAAATTTAAAGGTCGGGGCGGGGTGGGTTTATCACTAAATCTGTCTCTGCCCCAGACCCGTTTCGAATTTTTAATTATTTTACCATATTCATCACAACAAACCCATTTTAGGGGCTACAAAATCCGCCCCATTAGAGCAGGGCAGGATAGAAACCCGTCGGGTCAGAAGAAATTGTCGTCCCTAGTGATGCATTGATCAATCAAGTAGAATTGCTTACCCTTCTCTAGTACGATATAGTACTTCCTCATGAGTAGATGTTGGGGCCGGCCCTGAGATTCCCAAAATTTTGAGAGGCCCTAGGCGAATTTTCAAATGCAAGGCCCTCTATACATAAAGTTTCACATGAGCAAAAAAATTATATGAGTGCAAAATTTACATTAAAATCAAACGATAAACACATAAAATATATTAAGGTTGAAAACACACAAAGCAAAAATCGGTCTTGGTGTTTTTATAAAGAGCACAATCCAATTTATATTAAAAATACTCAGCATAACTTAGTTATAAAAATTAAAATTCAATTTCATATGAAAGTAAATATGGCTGTCTTATATTTTGAGATGCAAAATTATAAATTAAAATGCTCCAATCACGGTCATAATTTTGTTGTTTGAACTGGGCTTAATTTTCATGCATGCACTTGAGCCCAAAACTAATATAATAATAAAATATATTAGTTTCTTGTTTAAATATAAAAAGATTATTTTTTCTTTTGAAGGAAAGGGATTGAAACAAATTATTTTTACCATACAAATTATTGTATTACATATATAAATTGATATTATAAGTACCTATTTATGGCATAATTTTTGTTTTTTTTGGAAGTTCTTTATTGCCATAAATTTACATGATCTATGATTATGTATTGTTTTTTAATTATGAAAATTATGGTTTGAAATGGATGTCTTTTGATTAAAAGGCTAATTACGTTTAATTATGAGAAATAGTGATATTTCATACATATACTATTATATTATATTATGCTACTAAATTTGAGGTCCTAGACAACTGCTTTAGTCGCCCTGCCCAGGACCGTCCTGATAGATGTGACTTTGAGTGTTTTCTATAGAAATAAAGCTATTGTCCACCCTTCTACCTTATGTGAGTAAATGTGAATTATTTTTCATGCCAAAAATAATTGAGGTTTGACTCAAGATGAAAATCTTGAAACTGTTATTCTCTGTTTTTCCTTTTTCCGGGATTTGTAGGAATTTTTATGAAAGTCATAACCTCGTTAAATGTAATTTTTCTTGATATAATATTATATCAGAAAAAATTACCGTAACTAAAAACAATATGGTTAAAGAGGTCAACTAATCAACCAACCACTGTTGACGCTAAAATCGGCCGGCTAAAGCCGATCTTAAATTGATCTAGTTGCGGGCGTGCCAGAACCAACAATGTGGTTCGAGTGTATTTTGTCAACTTTAGTCCCTTTGAGGTAGTTGACTTTCAAGCGATTGCGAGGAAAAATGGAACATGAAAATTCCTCGTTTGGGTTCAAAATGCCTTAATAAAAAGGACTTTGTAGTGAATAATTTATAGTAACTTGACCAGAGAATAGAAATGGGAGAAATATAAATATAGCAAGGGATAGGGAGAATAAATAAGGAGAGAGATATGAGGGAGAAGATAGAAGTAGATTAAAATAGAAAGAAAGAGAGATAGAGATAGAGAAGGAAATAGGGAAAGAGTTTGAGAAAACAAACAAATAATATTAATGATTCTAAGGGTGTTGGACCCTTACAAAGCATGCCTAAAGCTATTTTTTATAGAAAACTACGTAAACAAAATCCTATAAACTAGCATTCTAATTACATTAGAACTTTATCACATAATATAAATTCAAATTAAAGTTCCTAGATAAATATTAATTCTTAACTAAAATCTAGTAAACATATAAATCTTATCCAACATAAAATCTCAAAAATAATCCATCTAATCAGTGACCCCTTGTGTGTAGCTTTGTTCTCATGTGGAATATGCCACTTCATTGCCCTTTCTTTTGTAATCCATATCCATGTGTAACACCATGTAGATAAACAATTGCTATTTATCACTTTCCTTCCTATCTATCTGTTACTTCAACTTTATCCAAACCAATTCCATCTGTAATGTTGTTTGAAAATATTCCATGCAACAGCAATCTTCTTCTAACTGCATCGTTATCCAACTGTAGCCCAAGTCTATTGTACAGCCCATGTAGAATAAAATGTCTTGCAACCCAAACTTATTACCACATCTTTTCAGCCCAGTATCTTCTTATGGCCCAAACCTCTGCCACGTCACTATTCATCAGGCCCAATTATAATCTAAGCCTAATTACGAAAATGGGTGCCAACAACCACACAGATGCTCCAGATTGTGATTAAAGATATGCCACTATTAAAAAAATCAGGTAAGTGATATAGGAGACTAGACACCAGATTTCCCTTCATAATCAAACAACTTCTTTTTGCATTTACTTTTTCAATCTGAGCACAAGTCTGTTCAAGAAGATTGAGGGTTATTTTAGATTTTTCATAATTAATTTATCATTTTTTTTTGGTTATATTCTTATTCTTATTCTTGTTTAGAGTAATAGAAGTCCAAACAACAATTTCCTCTTCATAATTAAAAGCACCATGTTTTTAAAACATCGCATCAAAACAAATCACATGCATCAGCACATATTGTTTATGGTTTCAGGGTTCCCTAATAAACCATTCTTATGAATTGTATTTGTATTAAAAGTAATTTGGTAAAATTAGCATACTCAGTTTGAAAGTCTGACTATCATTGTATACATGAAGAAAATTACAAATATGGAAATAGACCCAAAAACAACTCCCTAAACAAAAGCCTAATTATAAGCCTAAAATGAAAACCAAATAAATTTGCCACAATCACCGAGTTAACTCAAAGATATGATTTCCAATACTCCCCCTCAAGTTGGAGCAAATATGTTGACCGTGCCCAGCTTGACTATGGAAGACTGAAGAAGAGAAAACCCAACAGACTTTGTGAACACATTTGCAGTTTGTTTTGAAAAGGGAACAAAAATAAGACTAATGATACCAAACCAAACCTTCTTTTGAATGAAGTGGATGTTTACCTCAATACGTTTCGACCTTTCATGTAGCACAGAGTCATAAGCAAGCAGAATGGCTGATTTGTTGTCAAAAAACAGCCTTGAAGAATATTTCTCTCCAAAACCCAACTCTCGCAGAATCAATTGAAGCCAAGGAGCTCACAAATACCTTGAACCATAGCTTAGGAAGATAAATTATGTTTTGATACCATGTTGAAAAATATAAAACGGAAGCGAAGAGATAAATAAAACAAGTAGAATACACATAGATATTACGTGGCTCAACCACTAGGGGCTTACATTCACGACACAGATTTTTCTCCATTGATTCTTCTAGTAACACCAAATCTTTAAGAATTAAAAATAATGTTAATTACTGAAAGATTTTCTTCTACTAATTCCTCTATTAAATTTTCAATACTAGGTGTCTGCCGATACTTTTGCGTTAAAAACAGATACTTAATAGCATACTGCATTAGCTGATATATTGTGTCACCAGCCAATAATATTTGTTTTCAATATCTGCTTTTAGTTGTTATTTCTCTTATTAACTCTTGCATATTACATTACCTAGTGTAAAATATAGTAGACCATTCATACATAAATATACAATTGCTGATTCGGTAATGTTTAACAATGTTGCAGTAAAATCACTTGTACTTGATGGGTAAAACAATTCAAGTGTTTGGATTCCCTTATCCTGTGTCTGCAGAAAAAGTTAAGGAATATTTAGAAGAATATACAGATGAAGGAACTGTATACGCTTTAGAAGTTAGGCTACCCAAGAAAGGAGGGTCAAGAGCTTATGCTAAAGTTCAATTCACAACTGCGCATGCAGCTGACTATATTATATCCTTGGCCACACCACACTTATGGTATGAGTCTAGTTATTTGAGTGCTTGGAAAATGGAACGTGATATCATACCAAAGCCGAAGACCTATGTGAAAAATATGAAAGGAGTTGCATTGCATTTTGGATGTCAGATATCGAAGGACAAATTTTCAATGTTGTGGAACAGCAGAAACGTTTCTGTGAAAATTGGGAATGGATTTAGTAAATATTACTTTTTTCTGTCCTATCTTTCTGCAGAGTACAAGCTTGAGCTCTCTGATGAGAACGTCCGTAAGGGTGAACTACGTCGTTCACATGGTCAAGCTGAATCCTTTCTTGTGTTGCAGGTTTGCTCGAATAATTTTATATCATCGTTGGTATTACACTAATTTTATGTGATTGCCATAAATTTATTTCAGCATGATTTGTGCATTTCATTGATTGAATTACTACTTAACGATCAGGATTATCATTAATTTAGCTTCTACAACGTGTTAACTTATTAATGGTTTATGCGTCTAGAAGCAAATTAAGACGCATTAGAACTTTGTATCTCTGCACTATCCTATAAAAGATTAAAGATTCAAATTTGACGTGCTTCTTGAAGTGATTTAACCTTCAAATTTGATAAAATCAACATAACATTATTTGATTGTTTCTTTGTTTCCGAGTGTTATAATAGGCGGAGTTGTATAGTTATAAATATTAAAGGGAGATGATTAATTAATCACAACAATGCAAGGATAGAGGCGCTTGTGGATTTTAGCAACTTGAGAGGAAAGGCCAAGGAGAATTCCAGAGATAGTATGACTGTAGAATTATTTTTAGGGAGATGGTATTCAAACTCCACATTTGGGTAGCTTGATTGGACCTCAGTAAAGGTACACTATTCTCTTGAAAATTTTAACTGTTATTTTAACTGTTTGTTAGTCAATAAATTTGCAAAAGGTCCTTATTTGAACCATCTCCAATCATACACCCAATCATTTGTGCGTCCAATTAGTTTAGTGCCTTCACATAATTTACCTTGCATGTATTTTTGCTTCTTGTGGTGCAGCCAGAATTTTAAATTTTTGCAAGTGGAATTTGCATTTTTCCAGAAACTTTTCATATTTTGAAAGTTTCATTATTTTGAATAGTTTTGTGATTTTCATCAGCTTTCTTGTGATTTTCAGTAACTTTCCTATTTTGATTTTATTTTATATTTGGTAGTTAGCTAATATAAGGCTAGAATTAGGAAAGAAGAAACTCTATATATGAAGTCTTGTGCTAGGGTATACAGTTTAGTTAATAGATTATTATTTTTACAACAAATAAAGTTTGCTCTTCAACTTTGCAATTCTCCTTTCTTTAGCATTATTCTTTTATTTCGTTTTAATATTTTTGTGAAGACGATTTGATCGTATCCTCTTGGTAAGGCGGCATCAGTTTGGTATCAGAGCTTAGGTTTCGGCTTTCATGCTCAATGATGCCTCCACAACAACTACCGAGAGGAGGAAATCGTAGGATGTAGGTTCCAGCTGAACCCTTACCCAAGCAACACGAAAGCGAGGTAGAGTTCTTGTGGATACAAGTTGAGTTGTTGACTTAATTATTGGGTCAACGCATTGTCAACCCGCTGGTTAATGACAATGTTTCGGTGGATAATAATGTGTCAGACACTTAGACTATTGCGAAAATTCGTTCTATTTTTTGCGTCGCCATAGATCACTCAATGAGCAGACTGATCGTTGTTGGCCGACAGATATCTATTTTTAGAATTTTGTTTTTCATGAGGATAATCTTGAAGAGGATTTTGTTAATCCTTTTTGC
>JAOTQH010230279.1:0-13891 GCA_025631255.1 Cornus kousa
CGAAAATCATTATTATATAATCTTTTTCTATTGTAGCAAAATATCATCATCCATCTTTTTCAATTTTGAAATTCCAATGGCTTTGTCAACACAAGTTTTTCCTTTGGCAGATTCTAATTCTTCATCTTCCTCATCATCTTCTTCGAAAGGTGATCCTTTCAGGACGTTGATTCAACAGGATCAAGACGAATTCTATGAGATTATAAATTCAATGAGGCCAGAAATAGTTGAACAAGTATTTCAAGTCCGTAAAAAGAAGCGGTACATTCATCGTGACCGAGAGGGAAGTCACTATCAGCTAATCAAAGACTACTTCGACGAGAATTGCACATATCCACTGGAGTACTTTCACAGGTGATCCAAGATGCGACGAAATTTTTTTCTTCGTATCCTTAATGATGTCAAAGCTTATGATGACTACTTTGTCTAAAAAAAGGATGCGACTAGTTGTCTGGGGTTGTCTTCTATACAGATATGACAACTATTGTTCGTATACTCGCATATGGTTGTGCAGCCGATTACTATGATGAATATATTAAAATTGGCAAAAGCACTGTCATTAAATGTTTGAAGGCATTTTGTAATGCTATTGTTGTTGTGTATGCAGAGGAGTATATGTGCTTACCTAACGAAGCCGACATAACACAGCTGCTTGAAGAAGGGGGCAGAGAGGATTTTTGGATTTGCTTGGTTCTATCGACTATATACACTGGGAGTGAAAGAATTACGCAGTAGAGTGGCACAACACATATAGGGGACGATCTGGCAAGAATAGTCTCATATTGGAAGCAATTGTCTCACAAGATTTGTGGATCTGGCATGCATTCTTTGGAATGCCGGGTTCACTCAATGATATAAATGTGTTGGATCATTCCTCAGTATTCAACGATATCGTCAATGGCAAATTACTTTCGGTTAATTATATAATGAATGGACATCACTATAAAATAAGGTATTACGTGTCTGTTGGCATATACCCTAAGTGGGTTAGGCATCTTTGATGCAGACCATCTCGCACCTAACCACTGGAAAAGAAAATTTGTTTGCTCAACGACAAAAGACATGCAGGAAAGATGTGGAATGGGTTTTGGGAGTATTGCAAATCAAGTGGGCAATAATGCAAGGACCAGTGCGTTGTTGGGAGAAAGATGACTTGCGCCTTGTAATGAAAACGTGTATCATCCTTCACAATATGATCATTGAAGATGAGCGTCACGCAAATGTTGGAAGATGGACTCCGCCACCGGAGGATGCAATCCCGATTCCCACTTTAAGTCAATGCCCATCGGTTTTAGCGGCACACATATTCTCTCGCCAACTTCAAATTCGCAATAGAGAGACAAATATGCGATTGAGGAATAATTTGATGAAAAATTTGTGGAACCGTTATGGTGATGAAAATATTTAATTTATATTGTATTTTATTTGCTTTTAAGATGTTACAACTTTTCGTGTATTAAAAATAATGAATTGGAATAAGAAAATAAGGATCACAAAATCCTATGAGAATAAGTAGATGAATTTGTAATTTTAATTTTTTTTTTTTTAGAAAAGTTTAAAATATATATATATATATATTTTAAAAAATTATAGCCGTTAAGGCACTATTTTTGTCGGCCAAACAGTGTCTTAACGGCCAAATGCTTTGTTTCTGGTACACATTTAAAATTTAAAGCAAAAAATAAATAAATAAATTAAGGGAAAAAAAAAAAGAAGCTTTTTGAATTTATTTTTGCCCCAAATATTTTTTTCCCCGACATGCCTAAACAATATATTTTTTATTTAATGAATTATATTTTATTTTATTTTTTATAAAAAAAAAACTCAAAATAACCTATTTCTAGGTTTTTTTAAAAAAATAAAAAATCAGCCAAACAGTGCCTAACACTGTTTAACCACTATTCCAGGAGCAATAGAATAAAACAAAACAAGCAACCGAAAACGGCGCCGTTTTGCAACAAAAACAAAAAAAAATTATTCAGAGATCGCAGATCGACTCACTGAATACCGCGAGCCGGTCCGCGAGGGAAATTGGGCCCCACTTTTTTTATAAAAAAAAAACCCCATTTTCTTAATTTGTTTCTGTGAGTAAATAATATGATTATATATAATTATTTATGACCAGATAAAATTGTACCAACATGGAAAATTAGAATTATAAAATAAACAATAAATAGAAAAGAATTTTTAAATTGAGGCTATAATTTAATTATATGACAAATTACTTCTCGCCAAGTGTGAATACTCTAGTGGCATCTGTCTCTCAATAACAATATTTACATAGAAGCTTAATCTATGGAGACGTATAGTAAATATGAACGTAAAAAAATTTAAACTTCTTTTCACAACATAAGCTTTCTAAATTTCTCTATACAATGTGAACCATTCACAACAGTAATATATGAATTTGTCTAAACCTATATATATTTTTCTAGATTTATATAGTATTGTAGATATTATTACTTGGAGCATTCCAAAATCTCGTTCTAGAATATTCCCGAAAGCTAGAATGTATGGCTTTTGGCCTACATAAGAAAGTGGAGTTCATAATAGCAAATTCATGTGCTTAATATTGTCTAAGGCCGCAGGTGAGCTTCGAAAATGCAAAATGCATGAGATGATGGAGGGATAGAAAGAAATAAACTTGAATTCAACGGTGCAAGTTGCAAATGAGACCAAAGGGGCAATTATGGGGTTGGTTCGGCAAAAATATGGTATCAGTATGGTGTTGGTCGGGGAACGATAGGGTAATTGAGTAAGTCAAAATCATTAAGGGTAATTTACACAGACCTCTTTTATAGTTTGTCCTAATTACAGGGACTACTCTTACTATTTCAAAAATTACGCAAACATCCCTTAAAAATGAAAATATTCTACAAGGACTTCCCTTCTGTTAGAGTTAACGACAAAAATTGATGACGTCATGTACAAATTTTAGTAAAATTTCAATAATACCCTTGTCCCTCCCAATTGATATACATGTGTGTGTGATATCACTGTACGCCAAAGCTGAAATCACTTATACAGGTTGATCTTTTCCAATTATAGTCGCCAGAAAACTTCCACTCACTATTTGTTTTTCTGGCCAATACAAAAAATCTAAAGTTTAAAAATAACAAAACCCAAGTACTGCATCTAACTAAAACCATATAGAGAGAGTGTGTGATTTGGAGAGAGAAATGACGCCTACTGTTGCCATTATAAGCCTAGCGTCACCCGCAGCAACCACTGCTCTCTTATCCTTCACTCGTTCCCCTCTCTCTCTTCCAACAATGCGCGCACCTTTACAACATCCATTTTCTCTCTCCTACTCCACCCACTCCGACCTCACTAATCAGCTCTACCAAACACCTCCTCGTACCGTACAATTTTCGTTCCTCAGACGCCGTCGCTGCCTTCTACGACGGCGATGGCTGTGCATTTTTGTAGGAGGCCGGAGCGACGGCAACTGTCATGGTCAGCGCTTACGGCCTCGTCTCCATCTTCGATAATCTTACTCAGCGCAAGGTCTTGCTTAATCTCACTCTCTCTCTCTCTATATATGCACACACATATACATTACCATAAGCACGAATATACACAGATACCGTTGACGATTGTACCGGAACGGAATTCAGAGCATCCACAAACTGTCCCTGCCTTACTTCCCCTCATTCGATGCCAAACTCGATGGCGTTGCCCGCGGATTCACCTGGAAGAGAAACAACCTCAGCCTCGCCGGTTTTGCCGTAGCCTGATACAACCAATCCTACTCGTGCATCATGTAGTCAAGATCGTCATCATTGGTGATCGATATCAACGCGTCGAGATCTTCTCCGAGTAACTGGTACTTGAAGCACGCATCAGCATCACAGAAAACACAGAGTTTCGTATGGGTATTTTAGTAATTTCAGATGTCAACGTGATGGTATTTCAATAATTTTGACATAGTGTATTTGAGTGTAAGTCACAACATAAAGGAGGTCTGTGTAAAATATTTTCATTGTCAGGGAAAGTCTGAACAAATTTTTAAATCAGAGTGGAAGTCTATATAATTATGACAAATTATAAAATAGATTTGTATAAATTATCCTAAAATAAAGTATATAGGTATTTATCACTATCCATTACCTTAATACTTCCAAAATATAGGAGCGTGACAGACATGACCAGCTGACCAAATTATTCGATTTCTTGTTGAGCTTATTATACAAAAACAAAAATATTATTCAATGTATTTCACACATTTGAGTTTGTGAGTCACGTGTTTACATTAATTAGTCAAGAGGTATGGGGATATTTTTATGTGTTATTTTCGAATGATAGTGCAGACTTGTTGTCCCATCGTAACCAAAATTGGAGTTTTGTCGTGTTCCAAAGTCCCCATTGGAGAGAGATCTCGTGTTCCTGTATCCTCATTGGAGATTGGACTAGATATGATCAGTACGTGATCCGAAAGCATTCCAAAGACAACGACCAAAAAATAAAAAAACCCCTAATTAATTTCTATGATACAAAAACTCATCGTATTACAATGATGTCTAAACTTGAGTGCTCACTTTTCTTGAAAATAAATCCCACTGAGGCAATTTTCATGAGAACAGAAAGTGAAAGACACAGACTCATTCATTTTATACAGGTCCAAATGACTTCATTCTTTTTGTATTTTCGCAGCTCTTTTTCTCTTATTTTTTTGTCAAGTTAATTTTCAACCTCATTTTTATAGTATTTAAACATTTTTAAGACTTTATCTTTACTTCGTAACAAGGCAGTTTACATACCTGATTGTTGCTCTCTGTTTCGTCATTCGGCAGTCAGAACGTCAAAACATATAGGTCAGAACGACTGACCATGTAGGTCAGAACGTCTGATTGTTGTATATAAGTTTTGAACTTAATCATGATTGTGGATTCTCTTAGGACATTATTGCAATTTATATGGTTAAAGTTTGACTCTAGAGCTGGAGGTACGGTACCTCGAAGTCACATGACAACTGGCATATGTTAGATGCAAGTACTTCGGCTGCGGAATTTAACTTAAATATCATTTTTTAAAAGAAAATTTGGTTAGAGCAAGACATGGCCGGGGTGGGTTCACTGCATTTGTGGTGTTTTAGAAAATTTAATTAGAGCAAGACAGGGCCTGGGTGGGTTCACTGCATTTGTAGTGTTATAGGATCCACACCGTTTTGTCATGTTTGGGGGTTCGGCTTTCAGCTCCCCAAATCACGACTTTGGGTGTGGACTCAAAAAAATATTCTCAAAATTGGTTTTTTCTCTACAACTGTCATCATCTTGAGGAAGGCTCTGTATTTTTGTCAATGAGCTCTCATTTTGAGTTTGAAAAAGCATATAAGAAACGCGTTATCACATGCTCTCGTGATCTTTTTACATTAAAAAATTGCGTCAAAATATTTTAAAAAACAAAATCACACGACCTAGTCAAATATAAAGTTTCAGTTCGATCAAATTTAATTAAAAGAAACAGAAGGAAAGTTTGAGTTCTCTTCACTCTAATAGTTGTACTAATTCTCATACTGTTCTAATGAGAAGCACCTCATTATAGCGTTTATACTTTGTTTTATAAAAATATGGATCTCGTATGTATGTACAAACAGAAACAAAACCATTGATCTCACTGAACATTCCATCAACCATAGTTTTTAGGAAATTACATTTTTGCATATTGTGTCCATACTATGTGTAAAGTGCGTATATGGTAATGCGATTTTTGTACAAGAATCTGGTGTTCATCACCTCATCAAACATGTTGATAAAAACCGTAACAAGAAGCCTATCAATGGAACTTCTTGTTCTAGTACAACCAATTCACTAGCATTAATTAATTAGGTTCCGGTGTCATCACGACTCTCGATTTCTCACCATCTGCACCAGAAGCATGCTGTGACGACTAGCATTGTCCTCAACGGTCAAACCAAGGGCCTATGGTGGACACATGATGCTTGAAATGCCTGCACATGAAGCCGTGGCGTAGATGAAACACAAAGGGTTCAACAGCTCACCTAAATTGGCTAACAAACGCTGGAATGTCTTGAATGATTCAATCAGTTCTGCAGCAATTGGTTAGTCCCATACAATCTTGTTAAGTAGCTTCCAGTCAAGATTGCTGTCAAACCATAAAAACTTGGAGAGGTTTTGTTCGGGACCCTCGAATAGGTTTGGAACATTTTCCTCATTCATTTCTGGTAAATTGCCATTCAATTTCAGTGTGTGTGAGCGATCACGAATCATGAGGATGGGATTTGGTGCATGGAACGATAAAGTTGTTTTATTATGACCTCAATGACGGTATGCAGAGGTAAAACTACGTGCATCTAACTCTTCTCAAATGACAAAAACCATGCACAGCTAGTTCCTTTTTATGTGAAACAGAGTATTTTTGCCCGAGAGAAGGAAGAATACTTTTGGCCTATGCCTTGAGAGAAATTGTGTGCCTATTTATGCGATTTTAGAGCCAGGTACAAAAGGAAATAATTGCACTTTTGGCAAAACAAATAAGAGGTTTCAATTGCAAAATTTATTTGTTACCAAAACCAAGAAAAGACCCTTCCAAACACAGAGTAAGTAATGCCCTTCTTTTATCCTCCTTTTAACTTACCTGCCAAAACAATAATCTTCTCCAATATTTAACTTGTAAATTCATTGAGATCACAAATTAATTTTTGCACAAAAAAGAGAATCATGGTTATATAATTGAATGTCAAAAGAGTAACAATCAATTTTAATACGATTTGCAAATGATTGCACATATTCAAAATTTATCTTGTAACCTAATATGCTATGTGTGACTTGCAAGTGATTGCACATATTCAAAATTTACCTCGTATATCAAATATGAACAAGATAAAATGATTCCCATTTTCATCCTCGTATTTCATCTTTGACGACGCGGCACATAAATCCTTGCCCACAAATGTTTTCGTCCGAGCAAGAACTTCGCCTTGGCTTGTCCATTTAAGATGATTGGGATGATCATGGCTGTCTTGAATATAATCCGCCCATACAGTGGTGGCACTCCTCCGCCAGCTTGTTCCACCACCACATCCTGAACCACATCCCCCCATCTCCTGCAAACACAAAAATTCACAAATTATAAACTTAGTACTTTACACACACATATATAAACATATTGAATAACCATTGAATGTAAAAACAATATTATAAGTTGTGTCTGTCTCGAGTCAAAAAGCAACCCTTTTATATAAAAATAATAATAATAGTATTGTCTTTCCCTGATCATTAAACAAGAACCAACATTGTACACATACGAAGTGAAGAAGTGGATGATTTCTTCGCGGCTTAATGGAAAGCCCCTCGAGAAGGTCAAGAACATTGTCCTAGTATCATCACGAGTTTGTCCCGGAACAAAATCACTAGCATTAGGGTTTAATGTGGATTGCCGAGGTGCCTCACCACCGCGGCAACACGACGCTTCACCAGAGCCACCCGCCAACATCATCCCAGCTGCACCACTAGTCCCCTCACCAAATGGTCTGACCACTGGTTCAGCAGCTCTACACTCATCATAAACTTCAATGGCACTTCTCTCCCCAAAAATCTTGTTACACACTTTGTCCATTGTATTATTATATCGCCTATACATGAACTCCCGGTTGTAGAAGAAGAACCTCCGACTCATGGGCTCGTCGAAGAGGCTGACGAAGACCGGTGTGTCGTCTGATTCAGTAGGTTCTACTGCATCAGGTTGAATACATTCAAGACAAGCTAAGGACTCCTTGAAAATGGTTTCAATGGTGGAGTCATCAAATGAGTTGACCATTCGAGTCAAGTCATAGTATCCAATTTCCTCTAGCATGAGCCAGAGGGCCATGGCCATCTTGACCGATTGGGGGTTCTTGCACATTTGGTTAACCATGCGATTGAAGAGTACTCTCTCAAGTGTGTAGAATAACAAGAGATCAACTAGGCTTCCTATTCCTGCCATGTTTGGCGACTAAGAAATTGAGCACACACTTGAAAAAATATTGAAGTGATTTGTTATGGGAATGTGAAGTGGTGCATCCAAGGAATGTTGAATAACTACATATACATATATATATAGATTCACACATATAGAGAGAGAGTGAGATAAAGGTTGAATTGAACAGACACATATGTGAATTTTGGGGCATGGATTGGGAGGATGCAAATGAATTTAGACATTTTATGTGACTCTTTGGAATCCCAAATAAGGTGATATTTTGGCGCGAGAGAGTGCAGTAAAAGCCCGTTGGTAATTTAAATTCTACAGTCTCTTGTCGTTTGCCAATTGCGATCCATTTTGGCGCCATTTGCCAATTGCGATCCATTTTGGCGCCTTCAGTGCTTACCAATCACAACATAAGAAAAAGAAGAAAAATAAATATAAAAATAAACATCATAACAATTAAATCAAGTTGGCCCATTGGCCTACCAGTTTGCTAACAAGTGTTGTGTTTTCTTTCAAGTCCGGCCCAAATAAAAAAACTTTCCTCTGAAATGGTGTATTCAATTTGGAATTTTTACGGTTCAATTATGTTATGATTTAAAAAATATGGAATCATTTTAACTACCCTTGGTTACGATTTGAATTTCTACAAGATCAAATCAAATCGAACCAAAGTATTTTATAAATTGTATATATATTCATATATTTTGTATTATATAAATAATAGAATAATAAGAGTAGTCTTTTAACCACTCAACTGTGTATTATAATGTATAATAACAAATTATATTATATGCAATATATATTTTTAATTTATATATCTATATATATATATATTTGGTTGAATTATAAAAATCTTGAACCGTGGAATCGAATCGAACGAAATCGTTTTCTCACGGTTTGATTTGGTTTGGTTCAGTTCCGTTCCGATTTTTATGAAATTGATTTGGTTTCAAAATATTTTCAAACGGTCCAATCCAAACCGTGTGCACACTTAATTCTGATGGGATTATAAAATCAATGATGTGATTTAACCGACTCACCCAATTTCTTCTCTAGGTAGAATAACCGTATTATGTCATTTGTTTATTATCCTTTTTACTTTTCCTAAAACACAATTTTCTCTTCTCCTCGCAGAACAAACAGAATTTATGAGTTGATCATGGTCGGAACAATTAAAAATACAAAAATGATGTATTCTTATGAGATTATAGTACCAATTTTGTCATTTGTTAAAAACCCCACCTTTTTTTTTTTTTTTTTTTATTTTCCTAAAACATATTTTTCTCTCCTCCTCGCAGAGCAAACAGAACTTGCAAGTTGACGATGGTCGGAACAATTAATTATAGATTAACACTAACATCTTTTCATTTATTAATTCCAAGTACATGACAGAAAATCCAAATATAGACAATAAAGTCTAAACAGATTAAATCTGCCTTAACGGCAACAGTTTCAGAACATAAATTACCTAAACACTATAACAAGACATGCGGATAAAATTTGTCAAAATAACGGCTTCATTTACCACCTCCAAACAACCTTCACTTTGGAAGGCATCACCATGTAGGGGTGACTTTATTAGCATTACAAAGTATAACAATGGTGGGAGTGATTTTTTCAGAGTTTAGCACTTCGGAGTTGCTGCTTCAGCAGAGGCCAGATATATTCATGGTAGCCATCAGGAACAACTGAGTCATTTAAAGGATCTTTCCATGCCGCCTCGTATAATTTTGGATACACATTTCCGTCGTACCGGCCGAGAATCGAACCGAGGAAGTGGTCAGTGTAGTTAAATGAATCCACAAGAGCAATAGCGTTTGGACGAGCCTAATGCATAATAAGAATTTCAAGTGAGTATTGATGAATTGGCAGTTGCACTTCCAGCACACAAGTGAAAGACAGAAGAGGGAGATCATTATTTGGGACAAACCTGGGAATACAAAGATCTGAGCTGATCATTTGCCAAGGAAGCCTGCTTAGGAGTGACGCAGCCCGTGGAGAGGAAATCACCCTGATGCTTGTGAAGTAGGGATAGGGCATAGATGTTGCAGAGCACCTCTAACTGTTGTTTTACCCCTTTTCCTGGAATGTCTTGTTGTAACTTCTCGATGAACCTGAAAAAGAAGGGTGTTTCTTGGACTGAGAAAGCTGAGACATGGATCAAGTGATGATTTGCTATAGTTGTATTTTCTCTGCTTATTCACTAGCACTAAAATTTATCGAGATGTGACCTCTACTATTATCCAGATAAAGAACTGTCATATTATACTTGGTAAATAGGGCCCCATTTTCATGGGAATGGGAAGAACATCAAGTGCAATAATATTTTAAGAAGTTCTGCCTTCTCTATTACGATATTGAAACAGTCCAATTAGCAACTCAACGCATCCACACAAGGCCGTTGAAGACTCATCAAGAGATTTGAGTCACTAATGTCAATGAATTTTGTTACTGCCATCAGAATGCAGCCACACAAGGCTGTTGAAGACTCATTAACAGATTGAGTCACTAATGTCAATCAATTTTGTTACTGCCATAAGAGTATACTATCAATGCTCAAGAAGAGCACCAAATGCAAGAGAAGAAAAAAGCTTACTTGGAAACAACAATTAGTTCACAATGAGCAACTGCTGCCTCCACTAAATCAGCTGAGAGTTCCGCAAAGCCTGAACGAGAGTAAAAATTAGTAGGTAACACATCTATTTGAAGCATATATATATATATATACACCAATTGAATTAACTTGCAATAGAAATTTTAGATAGAATTTATTCTCATCATACAGCATGCAAGGCCAGAAGAGGTAACCATTAAGGGGTATCATCTTGGTAAATTTAATTGTTAATAATTTATCTACAACCTATCAAATATCATTGGTCAGAAAGCATATCATTTTTTTTCACCGTCAGATAAGTACTCACACACACTTTTGCCCACGCCCAGGCTCAAACCCCTCACCCTCCCTCTTTGAAAATGGGGAAGTTATACCACTAGGCCAGAGGCCCTTTGGTAAAGCATATCAAATTTACCAAGCAAGACACGAACTTTTTTATTAGTACAACACACACCCGCCCCCCCATCAATGGGATCCTGCACCTCTCCTTTATGTGGACTAGCAGGAGATACAGCTCAATTTAACAGCTAGTGGTCTCAACCTAAAAGAAGATGGCAGTGCACCATCCAATGTTCCTCACTTCCTCCATTAGGCTCAATAAAATTTGGAGAGTAAGAACATGGAAAGATGTCAAAACACACAATATTAATCAAAACATAAAGAGCATACCTTCTTCTTGATTATCAAACTTGCTTAGATTTTGAGCACAAGCAACAGACATTCTCGCAGACCTTGCCTCAAATGCTTCCCGTATTACATTAGGCTTTAACCAGTCCTCAGCTGCAGGTCGTTAAAGAAGCAAAAATTACTAAACTATGTAAGTCTGTGCAAGCAGCCATCAAGATTCTTGGAAGACTGACCAATAAGGTTTATCTTAGACTTGATTTAGTTCTGAATTACTCCGTATAATTCAGTAAGATAATGATGAATCCTAAACAGAAAAGATTCTTGAGGCAGCAATAAGGACTGCCAAAGATTATAAGTAAATTTCCAAGCCCAGATTGTGGTATCAAGCAATGTATGTTCTCAGCCTTTATACACATGAAAAAAAATCACAAGGGTCGGAAAGATTACAGCAGCACCCAGGAAAGAGGAAATAATACCATTTTGGACATCACAGCGACATTGCATCAATTGTTCCACTTGTCCCATATAAGCTGTTGTCCCAACAGGCTTTTTTCCAGATCCCAGCTGAGAAACAGTTTTCATGAGAAACCTTGCAACCTACAGCAGGAATATTTGGTAGAATGTCAGCCTACTATAGGCAAAGAACGTGGTAAAAGCAATTGCATAAATAGTGTGTTGCCAAGCCTATCAGTCAATAAGTTTCTGGTTTAAACTCCAAACTAGCACTAGAATGTTCAGTTGGTACACACCACCCATTATATAGCTTAACCTATACACATTCAAGTCAACAAGATGGAATGATACAAGTGAATTACAGTATCGTTTAAATCTTCTAGTAGGCTAAAGTGGAAGTACTATTCACATTTATTTGAATTAATGGTAAGCCACGATAACAATAGTAAACAGATAGTTGTTTTTATCCATCTTTCACAAACGATAACACAGCAGAATGACAAATTACAGTCTTGCTGGAAGTTATAAGACATAAGCATAAGCTGGGCCACATTTAGATTATATCAACCAAAGCTCAAACAAATTCTAAACCAAAACCAAAAATATCCACTGGTACCTTCTTCTTTTTAATAAAATTTATTTTCAAGGTGATCAATGTCAAAAAAAAAATATATGAACTTTATTTTTTCAATTTCTGAAACCAAGGTCCAACCTGATTATTGTACAATTAAAATTAAAATAAGCAAAGTGAAGAGAATTTAATTTGCCCAAACAAGTAGCACAAATCATTAACAATAATATGACGAGTTTGGAGCTCTTTACAGACAACTATTCCACTGGTCCAATCTAATCAACAACCTATTGCAGTCCAAAGGTCTCCAGGAGTAATTTTGTTCAAGGGAGGCAAATCTTACTCAAAACAAAACACACACACACACACACAAAAAAAAAAAAAAAAAAAAAGGACCACAAGGGTAGCATGTTGAGTAAAATTAGCAGTCTGTATCTCAATAATCTACCATACGCAAGTATATAAGAAAAGTAAATAAAAAAGGTTATATATTAATAGCCACAAATGACATACCTGTAGAAGCAGCACAATGTTATCCCCCTCATATGTACAGGCAGGAACATATACTGCAAATAATTCAGGTAGCCCACTGGTACAGAGGTAACCATGCCCACCACATAATTTTCGGCATTCTTCAATCCCATCCTGCAATGAAAGTGGGTGGTATTCAATTAAGAAGCATTCAATGCAACAAAAAGTTTGAGAAAATATTGATATATATTTTTTACCCTATTTTTAAACTCACACCAACTTTGCCCCTATGGGGACTTGAACTCTTGACCTCTGCTTTGGAAGGTGAGAAGTACCCCTTGGCTACAGCCCTTGGTGGTAAAAAAATATTGATGTATTCATTAGCATTATAGCATAGTCATACCTTTTGAAGAATACACGATACAGTGCATGAGTTAATTATATGTTCCCTCTCTCTCTTCAATGGAAAGGTCCAAATTGAAAACATTACATATCCTTGATATGAATTACATATTTACTATTTTGTCAGATACAAGGCACAATAATACTCAAAGGACTGCCCATGCATCAATACAAGTCTATAGCTAGTGGCCACAACTGATATTTTAAAAGGAAAAGTTGAATCAAGGATAAAAAATGAACTTCCTGAAAAACGAAGTGAGAGGATGTTAACTTTTTTGTATCTCTTGATAATCAAACTTCATTACATCCCCATTTGTATTTCTACATTTACTAAAGTTACGCTCCATATATTCAAATTTATTTCTACCTATCTTAAATCTTATAATTCTAGAGCTTCCTTCCAAACCTCCAATTTGGTATCGACTCCTCTAGTTCTAGCAGACGAGATAATAAGAAGCAATCAACTAGATTCACCAAAACATCAAAGATCAAAGTATGGATAATAAAAATCAAGAAAACATAAACTTGTCCCCATTTGACATCCATAGGTCAAAAAAGAATAACAAGCAAATGCTTAGTGATTTATTATTCTCCAGACTAGAAAAGAAAGGCTAATTGAATATACTAATCAAAGTGTTTCATCATGTCACAAGAATATTAACAAATTTAGCTTTTCCCAATAGTACAGTCAAGAACCGAACATACGTCTGTCAGTATGTGTGTTTGTTAGTGTGTGTGTGTGTGTGTGTGTGAGAGAGAGAGAGAGAGAGAGAGAGAGAGAGAGAGAGGAAATGCGACAAAGTTCAACAAAAAATGACAAGCAA
>JAOTQH010230287.1:0-13887 GCA_025631255.1 Cornus kousa
TGTAGGCGCCTTGCGCCTCAGGCGCGTGCCTTCGGCGCTTTTGACAACTATGGACAGGACAAAGCACATTGAAGTCGATTGACACTACATCAAGGAAAAGCTTCATCTTGGGCTGATTTATACTCAATACGTCAACACACATGATCAGGTTGCTTATATTTTGACTAAGGGTGACTTGCTTGCAAAATATATTAGTCAAGCTAGACATGATAGATATCTTTGCACCATCTTGAGGGGGAGTACTGTCAGGAGCTTTTTTGTTATTACCAATATAATGTTGGCTCTTATGTGTAATTTTTGAAACTTGTTATTATAAATATAATGTGGTGGAATGATGAAAGTATTATTTCATTCTCTCTTTCCCCATCTCGCTCTCTTTTTCTCTCATCCTCTTTCTTCTCTTTTTCTTATTCTTCTTATGCCTTACTTTTGATTTAATTATCTCTTAAAGTCAACACCTACTGGTATCAAGCCGATAACAGTGGGCAATCCTGGAAAGTCTAGGGAAAGAACAAGACAACGGGCAATCGCCACACCATAAATCCTCCCAGAACCAAATGCTCTTGCCAACCTATGCTCTAAATCTGATGTGTTTAGAAAATTCGTCCCAAGCCTTTGAATGAATTTCCAACGCTCACACCTCAAGCAATTCTAACCGCGTCAGAGGACCACCTGCCTCTCTCCTTCCCAAAACAGCATGCAATAACTCTCCTACAAAGACGATGTCGTTCGTTTCTGAATCTCCACAACTACTTGCCAAGAAAAGCCCTGCTGAAAGGGACCAACCTCTTAATAACAAGACCACCCAACTGAATCGGCCTACACACTTGCTCCCAGCGAACAAGATGATATTTTAACTCCTCCTCCCAACCACCCCAAAGGAAGTTCCGTTTAAGTCCTCCAATCCTTCCAACTCTAGAGGAAGGAATCTAAAAGAGAGAGAGAAGTAAGCAGGGAGACTTGACAGCATACCCTTCATGAGAGTAACATTCCCGCCCTTTGAAAGATATTGCTTCTTCCACCCATCCATTCTTCTCTCAAAACGCTCCATCACAGGATCCCAGCCTCTCAACCTCCTCGACGGATTACCCAAAGGCAAGCCCAAATATGAGATAGGAAAGGAGCTCACCCCATACCCAAGAATTGCAACAAGAGAAACAATATCATGAACCTTCCACACAGTTATCATCCGGAAACAATGGAGATCACCATCTGATGAACCAAATCTCTACCCAACCCTGAAGCCCTGATAAAACCCAAATTCACTGCCCTCCTCAATAATGATGAACAAAAACGGAGATAGAGGATCCCCATGTCCCAAGCCCCGCAAACTGCTAAAGAAACCCGTAGGGGATCCACTCACCTTTGACAGAGGAAATACAGGCCTCAATCCATCTCCTCCATCTCTCTCCGAATCCCAGCCTCCCTAATAGATACAACAGAAAGCTCCAACTAACATAATTATAGGCTTTCTCAATATCAAGTTGGAACAAAATTCTAAGGACACCACTACTCAGCCTGGAATCCACACACTCGCTGGCAATAAGAGCGGAATCAAAATATGTCGGCCACCAACAAAAGCGCTCTGGGACTCTGGAATAACACCATCCAAGACCTCCCTCAGTCTCAGAGCAAGGACTTCAGCAATAAGGTCATAAATGCACCCCAAAAGACTTACTGGTCTAAAGTTCTTAACATCGGGAGCTCCACCCTTCTTAGAAGTGACAGCAATGAAAGATGCGTTCAACGACTCTCGAACCGCCCACGGGAATGGAACTCCTGAAAAGTGACCATCAACTCACTCCTTACAACATCCCAGCTCTCCAACAAAAATTCAATGGTGAAACCATCTGGTCACCATTACAACTCTTCAACGCCTTCAACATTTCCTCCTCATAAAAAGGAATCTCAAGCCCATCCCTATCCAACACTAAAATTGAGTCAAAATGAAGACCACCAAGCCTAGGTCTCCAACCGTAAGTCTCAGACTAGAGACTCTGATGGTAGGAAACAATCTCCTTGCACACCTTCTATCTACACAACTCTACCTCATCCACATAGATCCGCCCAATATGGTTGCCCCTCTTGTGGGCATTTGCAAGCCTACGAAAAAATTTGGCTTACACACACCTATAAAAGTTTTTCCATAAATTTGGCCTATTTTGCAAAAACATGGTTTCAAAAAACCTTTGGGAGATATATTTTGGAGGCATCGGTAACCAAGAACTTATGGCTTGCACTATCTTGGCTATAATATGGTCTTAAGGAATGAAAGGAATTCTAGAATATTGATGATAAATATTCTCCGCTTTGTATCAGGAAATGTTCCAGTTTTTGTCTGGTCTTTGGGCATCCGTTACAAAAGAATTCTAAGAATTGCCTCTTTCATTGATTTTGGGGAATTAGAAAGTAGTTCTTTCTTCCTTGCATAGTGCACACGGAAGCTGTCCCTAGCATTTGGAGGCTGTTGCCGAAAGGAAAATTCAGTTAATGTCATCCGAAGGAAATTTAGATTGACTCATAATACCAATATTTGTTTTGATAAGTAACAGTGTATATAAAAAATCATTCAAAAGGGGAACGCATCCCTCCAAAGCTACACAAGGCCAAATAGGGCATCTAAACTCTCTCAAAGCCCAAAATATCAACAATCTCCCCCATGGAATTACAATTTTTCCCTAGAAACCAGCAAAAAAGAGTGCTAATAACGGAGAACTTCAGCGCTCCAATAGGAGTCTCCTTTCCTTCAAAGGATCTCCTATTTCTTTCGAGCCATAGACACCACCAATCGCACAAAGGTGCCACCCTCCAAATATCACAGGCTTGGATCCCCACTGTACAACCTCTCCAAGTTTCCACCAAGCCTCTTGAGGAACTGGGCATAACCCACTGGACATCAAACAAAGCCAATAACAATCCCCTGCTGTCCCGTGCCACTGGGCAATGCAAAAGAAGGTGATCAACCGTCTCCTCATCTCTCTTACATATGCAACACCAATTGACTACAATCTGTCTCTTCCTCCTCAGGTTATCCAGGGTCAGAATACTCACCACCAATGCTGTCCAGACAAAGAAAGCGACCTTGAGGGGGGCCTTTGAACACCAAACAGCCTTCCACGGGAAAGGATCCCCTGGAACATCCGTGAGGCATCCGTAACTCATAATACAAATCTAAACCTACTGAAACAAATAAAAATATGAAAACCATATATAAAGACCTAATACAACTACACCAATAATAGGACCAGTGGACTGCCACTAAAGCGGTACAGAACATGTCCAACAAAAAGGTTACAAAAACACCCTTGACTTCTAAACAACTTCACCATAAAAACTTATTACAGCAACTGATCAATTTAAAACACGAATTAAATGTCAACCACATCAAGCTAACTGTTACTCATTGTTTTAACAGATCTTTTTGAGGCACACCTTGAGGTGAGGCACTATCTATTAAGTAGCCTCCTGGGAGGCCTATGGATTGGGGACTACACTATTCCTAAGTCCTAATGCGCAAAATGTTCATGACTGCACACTATTCCTAAGGCACAAAAATGTACTTTTTGGTATCCATGTATGATGCATATGCAGTTTGCCCCAAACGAGCAGGGGATACAGCCCTCTTTGTCAACTCTTTGTCAAGCTTGTAGAGTTTTTGGATCTGATGAGGGTTTAGAGGCCCTATTTGGCCTTCTTTTGTTTTTGAGGGATGCGTTCCCCTTTTGAATGCCTTTTAATAATAATAATAAAAAAATTGGCTCTACCGCCTTTAATGGTGCGTTTTATCATTTATTATATATGTGATTACATTACATATTATAACCATGTTAATAAGCCTAGGGTGCCCTTAATTTTCTTTAATGAAAATTAAAAAGTTACAGATCTTAAATTTATTTGTTATTTGTTATTTTTTTCACTCACAGTAGCTACATAAGAAATTATGTAGTTTTTTGTTATAAATATTCAAAACTCACAAGAATAGGCCCTTGGCATACAATTTTCCCTACACACACACTTTCTATGACAATGCTGCTCCCTATAAGGAAAGCTAAATGTCTGGCATAGAACTCTTCGATCGATGTTGGTTATTCAAGTTTGCACTAAAAGAGATATAAAAAACCAAAAAGAGCAGGGATCAAAGCATAACCAGGAACTGATTGAAAGGGGAACTCAGTCAAAGTTTTTTTTTATATGTCCTAAGCTACACAAACTCGCCACAAAATAGGGAGAGAGTTAATAATTACAATTGAGTTTTTGAAGGGGAAAAAGAAAAGGAATTGCAGTTAAGTTTCATAACTTAACCTCTTAACCAAAATCAGACAGTGTCAAGAGACAGTACAAAACAAATAATACGTGCATGCAATTCTAAAAAAGTTACTTATTGTAAAGAGAAACACCTGACACTGTAAACAACTCATACAAGCTTGTCCCCCGAGCAGAGGATTAAAATGGAATTAAGTGAAAAAATGTAGGAAAAACCACACATAAATACCTACATACATATATACGCACATAGAGATACAGATAGGTTAATATATATATGTAGAGAAAGAGAGAGAGATAACTGGTGCTTAGTCTGTCAATCTATATGCATATGTAAAGGATGTTAAAATTACCAGTGAAAAATTAGTGTGGTTCAATCCTGGGCTCGACAATTCGCTGATTGTTTGTATCCTAGACAAGGAAGCAGAATCAAGTCTGCAATCTTGCTGCCCCACATTTGCCTGTGCACACTGACCCTTCAGGTCGAAGGAAGATACTTCGATAACACAATCCCCATTTGTTTCAGATGATAAGCATGACAATTCTCTCGAGGCAGGAGCCTTGGAGGCTAGAGCTACATCACAAGATTTTTCATGTGCAGAAAATTTCTTATCTATAGGCCCAAGTGAACATATGTTATCCGGCAAAGACATGATACTGCTTGGAACATCTCTTGGGATAAAAAACTTCTTAGGAGAACCAGGCACACGCTGCGAGCAATTCACCCTCTTTGCTCTGAACACACCCCATAGAAAGAACATTGTATTCCAACCTGTGAATTATTAAATAATACAATTTAAATAAAACCAGATTCTAGTGAAATAGTTCACATTATCAGCATAACACAAAAAAGAGGATGTTGTGCTAAAGTTTGGACAGGCAATATTTAAACTAAGCGACCCTAAGAATCACATCTGCATGCTCACATTCGCTTGAACAACCATAGCAATATCCCCTCAGTTCATGCTTGAAAAAAGAAAAAAGACAAAGGATAACTTGAGGCAATAAGAATAAAAAGTTTTTGCTATAGCTTATTAAAGCCCTTATATATAGCCATCACATAAAATAGGAAGCTAAGATGATTAGATCACATAAAATAAAGATTAATAGCTGCAAGCCTACAACAGTAAGGAATCATATAATACAAGTTGAAGCCATTACGAAAAAACTACTCTCTATTGCAGGCCATACCTCAAAACTCACTTGAACAACCATAGCAATAACCCCTCAAGTTAATACTTGAAAAAAGGAAAATTAAAGATAACTTGAGGCTCTAAGATAAAGATATAGTTTTTTTCCCCCCTAAATGAGATGATTCCATTAAAGATAAAGCAATCAATACAATGGAAGAAGTGAGGGACATACCCTCACATAAAGATATAGTTTTTTATATAACCTACTAAAGCCCTTGTATTGAGCCCTCATATGAAGTAGGAAGCTATGATGTAATGATCATATGAAATAAATATTAATGGCTGCAAACTACAGAGTCATATGAAGGCAATACTAACTGAAGGCTGAAAAGAACTAGGCCGAAGCTCTCAGAAGAGACTGTACATACTTTATTGGTATTGGCATAGATAAAATGTAGAAAAAGGATTCAGGTAGCCAGCCCCAAGTAGTGGGGACAAGATCTTATTGAGTTGAAAGGCACCAGTTTCCATTTGGTTTCATGTTAGAAACATCTCAATTTTCAACAATAAAGGAAGCCAAAAAATGTGAAGCATTTATAGACGAGTTATAACAGTTTCAACTACAATCATTAAGAAAACATGCCTCACAGCTGGTATTTTCCAGGAGCTTCACCTTGGGAAGAGCATCAAGCTGTGAGCCACTATAGCCTTAAATCTGTTCTTGCAACAAGTTCGTGCATATAGAGAGAGAATACTATGATTAATTCTTACGCTGGGATTTGTCAGGAAGATTGTTGGATGGGAATATCAGAAGTTCAACGTCATTGATGTTTCCTTTGAGAGCTAGATCACACTTCGCCATGCTCTCCAGTAAAATCTTATAGCTCTTCTCATAGCTGCATCATAAGCAACATTTGCCATTTACATAAAATAAATAAATAAAATAAAATAAAAGGAAAAAAGAAAAAGGAAAAGGAAAAAGAAAAAGAAGAAAATATATGAATTAGGGAGCATAATTTCGATGGAGAAAGAGAGATAACCATTACCTCTCCATATCTTTAGCAAAAAAATAGAGTCCAATGTTATCTTCTTTAACACCTCTTTCCTGAAATTGTATTGGCCATATACTCATGCGAGGTACTTCATTCAACAGAACCTTGTAAGGAAACTTGTTCACCACTTCAAGAACCCTGTGCGATGCACAAGTTGATAAATGTGCTTGAATTCCATAACACAACTCTGGCAGTTTACCACTTTTGTGAACCTCAAAACCCCCTCTGTATGGAAAAGGACAAAAGCTCATAAAAGCCAATATTCAAGATGGTCCAACATAAACTCACTCTGCAATTTCAGATGAGTCCAACAAAAGTAGGGGTGGCAAATAAGCCCAACCCGGCAGGTTACCACCCTACCCTGCCCCTAGTGGTGCAGGTATAGTAAGTTCTTCAAAGGAAAGTGGGCAGGTAAAAAATAATATTAGTCCAATCCGGGTTTGGGCCAGGGACAGGTGTTGCAGCCCCGTCCCAATTAAATAACAAAATTTTAGTTGTTTTATTTTATACACCTAAAAGGCCCTTTCTTGTATATATCGTTTTTAACTCTCATTTCCTTAGAGACCTAGGGTTTCTATTTTATTTAGCTGCCCCACAACCCCAATTCCACTCTCAGACGACGGCACTAATTTCCCCACTTCACTCTTGTTTCTCCTCTGATCCATGTTCATCTGAGAGAGCCTTCTGATTGGCAATCATTTATGGCAAGTAGCAATAACTTTTACAACAAGAAAATTGTTTACAGTCATCCCTCTTCTGCAATCTCCCCTCCCCAGGGGCTAGTCACGATTACAGCAATCAACCCAACACCAGGAAGTTAGTCATGGTAATCTCTCTCTCTACATATATATAAAGGTGTGTGTGTATATATATATATATATACACTTATCAAGGGTTTTCTTTTGCTTTATATGTGCTTTGGTTTATATTTACAGATCTCTATATATGTATCTATATATAGGATCGATGGGGTGAGAATGGGCTATAAATTTCACTACCGGGGCAGGATTGGGACAAGGGGTATGAACCCATCCCGGGTTTGGTATAAGGATGGGATAAGGATTTGGTAATTGGAGTGGGGTAGGGTTTCGGGAAACCCGTCTGAAATCTGTGCCGTTGCCATCCCTAAGCAAAAAAGGAAAGAAAAATGCAATGTCTCCGGAAAATAAAAATAAATAATAATAAAATAAAAATAAATAAAAAAGAAAAAGAAAATCAAGTTGAAAATAGAAAAGGAAAAGGAGACCGTACTGCCAAATACATTGATGCTCCGGAATTGCTGACGTCTTCAAAATACTAGAAATTACCACTGAAACCTGACATGGCAAGTCAACTGTGCAAGGCTTTCCATCACTAGTATCTCTTGTTTTGGAACTAACAGCCTCAGTAGGGACCGCCGAGAACTGCTTCATGCTGTTAACTGTTGTCTTTTTACAAGACTCAGCAGTAGAATTCCATGGTAATGCTTGCCATTCCTGTATCTCATCGGCAGTTATCATGTTACCTGGGATCGATAATTTATTTTGAGAAGCTCTTTCACAATTGAAGTTTGTGCTTGACATGGACAATTCATCAGATTGGTAAGGATCTCTGTTCTTTCTGCCTATTCCAGGCTTTTTAAGCAAAGCCGCCTCAATTGCAGCTTTCAATTTATTACCTCCATGCATCAACTCTCCCGAATTTCTTGCAGCAGATGTATCAACAGCAAGTGGCCGAGGACTGTCAACTGTGCAAAATTGTGCAGAATGACCAATTTCTTTACATTTCTGACATGCAATACTTCTTCCACCAGTCATAATAGTCCTCAACCGACTAAGAGAATTTTCCTTTATCCTATCACCAAGATTCAGTGGTTCCTGGGGGCAAGGTAACTCATCTTGTAGACTTCTATTAACATTACAAAATGGTCTCTCAGTATTAAAAGAAATACTTGACGAGGGATCATCCTTAGGGCTGATCTGATTTGGCTTTTGTTCCAAAGAACTGCTAGATTCATTAGGCAATGAAGCTCCAATGCTGGGTAAGCATGAAGACTGCCTCTTGATTTCACCTGATGTGGGTTGACAGCAAAAGAAACTAACTATAACAAACAATAAGAAAGGCAAAAAAGAGATACACAAAAAAAAAAAAATAGATATCCTGCAGTCCTAGGAAACATTGTAAAATCATACCTAAAGCAACTAGCATTTCTGAATCTAGACGAGCTAAGTGACTGGTTAATTTTGATGATGTAGTTAATTTACTGTCAGATTGCAAAGTCTTTGACTCATGATTGTTGCTTCCACAAGACACTGGATAAGTTTCACCATGAGAGGCAAGTTTTTGATCAACTCTTGTAGTAGAGACTGTAGCTGAATTAACAAATGGTCGTTCTGATCTGAATGAACTCTTCCTTTCAACTGAGTTCCAGTTTTTACCTTTTTTTAATCCTTTCAGATCCTGACCATGAGAAAATTTAGGGGACAGCATCTTGACTTTTAATTCAGAAGCATTTGGACGGCCTGAGTCTGCAGATTTGAAGGACGTAGATTTACCCATCAATCTGGCACTCCCCTTTTTCATATCAAGGGAAGCATGTTCTCTAGCTGATTTCTGCTTTTGAAGAACAACCTCACCCACAAGTTTAACTTTTGGTTTTGCATTTGAGGAACTGAATGAACTAGACTTCATAAAAATTCCTGCCAAAGAATCAGGAATAACAGCTTTGGATGATAAAACCATGAAAATCAAAGAAGAAATCACAATAAACAGTTCACAGCTTCTACCTAACGACACCAAATATATTATGCAAAACCAGTAAATTTCAAAACCTTTACCTCGAGGTGTTTGGAGTCGTGGACCTATAGTAGGAGAGCATGCAGTTTCTGGAGTATCAAAAACTGAGGGAGGTCCAGAAGCGGATTGTTGGGCTAGTTTCACTTTCTCCCTATCTAAGTTCTTGGATGAACAATCACGAGAAAGTGCAGCAATTCTGCTCGGACTGGACGTCTTTGGTGATAATACAATTGGTTCAAGAGACTGCCTTTTTGCTGCTGAAGTGACTTCTATGTTGTCCGCATGTCTTTTACCAGAGGCTTTTGCACTGGAGATATCCTCAATAGTTTTATTTCCCTCAACATCAGAATCTTTTGTATCCAACTTCTTAAAGAGATTGGCATTTACAGTAATTACTTGTCCAGAAGATTGATTTCTTTCATTTCCATCCACTATAACAAATTTATCTTGCTTCTGGTTTTCAATTTTTTCATCAAACTTGCATTCTTCACACAGCCAATCACCTTCTGGTACTTTATCCAGTGTATCCCGCATGCAATAGCTGGGTAACATCAATAAAATTAATAATTATTTTGAACATAGACATATATTTCCATAGAATAGATAACTAATAAAAGAATCCAGTAGAAAAACACTAAACAGAACTCCACAAACATACATGTGTTCCGCACCATCACTACACCTACTACATACAGCAAGTAAATCCTCCCGACCTGCATCGCCACAAATGTCACATACTTTAACCTGTAGAGAGTAAAGTGATGGATTATATTCTAATAACCACAAAGGAATATGTAAGAAAGTGCCTGAAAAGTGCATGGAACCATTAAAAAGCAGTACTACTTGAACTAGAGCCAGGGCTGGCTTGACATAAGTTGAGGTATAAGGCATTAATTAGGAGTCTTTTAATATTTTGTAAATTAAATAGTGAAAAGGATAAAAGAAGAAGGAAAGATGATAAAAAATGAGAAGTCCAGAAGAATAAGAAAAAGTAAGGAAAGAGAAGTAAAGTAGATTATTCTTCAAAATTGAAATTTTATTAGACAACATGTATTTTTAATGTAGTATCGACATTGAATTGAGTTTATACTTTAAATCTAATATTTTTTATCAGTCCATATAAAAGACGGTGAGAGTTTAGACGTACAATATGGTTCACAAAGAAGACGGTGAGAGTTTAAACGTACAATATGGTTCACATAGAGAACTATAGTAAGATTTCTTTTCCATGTGGGACTTTAGGCATTTGCCGTAGTTGCCTGGTGGAATAGCAAGCCCTGACTAGAGCCACTAATAGAGAAAAAAAATAAAAATAGGGCAAATCCAGTGCACGAGGCTCCTGCCATTGTGGGTCTGGGGAGGGTCCGATGTATGCAACCTTACCTCTGCATGCGGCAAGGTTGTTTCTGTAAAGGAGTCATGATTGATAGCAGATCCACACGCACCAAATCAGTCCTCAAAGGTGGATCCAGCTCGTGAATGTTTCTGGAATTCAAATTTGACTCTTGTTTTACCCATGTGAATAATATGTGTATATAGGCCCTTAATTTATGCAATCATGGAACTCTACCTTTTATAGTTCCTTGATTGATGTATTCAATATGGAAATGTAACCAATGTACTCTATTTAAATACTACTCTCGTATCTCCTCCAAGGGTGAGGCATTGCCAGTTCCTTTCTTAACCATGGCCCAGAATTCCAGTAACAAGAATGTTGCCAGTGACACTGCCTCACTTTCTTTTCTCCTTCCTACACCCAACATCCAACATGTTTTCAATGTCAAGTTGAACAACACAAACTATCTGTTGTGGCATACACAATTTCTGCCCCTCTTGAAAGGCTACGATCAGATCAGATTTGTTGATGGAACTTCCAAGTGCCCATCAGAATTTGTTCGAAACGAAGAAACCAAAAAAATCCAGATTAATCCCGACTTTGTGGCGTGGCAGCGAAAAGACCAACTCCTTGTGAGTTGGATTATATCTTCTCTAACTGAAAGTGTTCTCACACATGTTGTTGGGTTGCAGTCATCCCATGAAATATGGATGCACTTGGAGCATACATTTGCTTCACATTCCAAAAATCGCATTATGCAATTATGTTACCAACTCCAAATTCTCAAGATAGGTAATGACTCCGTTTCAGAATATTTCTTGAAGGCAAAAACAATTGTTGATAATCTTGCAGCAGCTCCTAAGCCAGTACTTGAAGAAGATCTGATTCTTCATATGCTAAGTGGCTGGGTCCTGAATATGGACTCTTTGTGACTTCTGTCACCAATCAAAAAGAACCACTAACCTTGGCTGATTTCCAAGGGATGCTGCTTAGTGAGGAAATCCATCTCAATGAGATGAATGAGGCACTTGAATTGCCTTATCACTCGGCTAATATAGCCATCACAAATCGCTCCAGCAATGGTCGTGGTTATAACCAAAGAGGTCGTGGTTATAACCAAAGAGGTCGTGGTAGTGGACAAGGAAATCAAAATAGCGGTCGTGGTCGTGGACGCGGTCACAAACATTTCCAATTTACTGGATCCTCTTCAAATCAAAAGCCAACATGTCAGATTTACAATCGATATGATCATGCAGCTCTTCAATGTTGCTATCGTTTTGATCATACCATTCAAAATGAAACCAAGCCTCAAGTCAATGCGTTTCATGCAGCCGCTGCAGTTAATGATACTGCGTGGTATCTAGATTCAGGTGCTACAGATCATATCACAACAAATCTTTCAAATCTCTCACTCCATTCCGAGTATAATGGACCATAATGTGTGAACATTGGTGACGGTTCAGGTTTGCCAATAAAACACATTGGTTCTTCTAAAATTCCAATTCTTGGCAATAATCTAATTCTGAAAGATATTCTACATATGCCATCTATCACTCGCAACTTGTTATCTGTTTCTCGTTTTACTCGTGATAATACGTTATCTTTGAATTTCACCCGGATCATTTTTTTATTAAGGACCGAGTCACGGGGAGGCATCTACTCAAACGTCTGGAATAAGATGGCATACAAGTTAGCAATAAATAGTCTGGCAGCTAATAAAGGTAGCCACAAAGCTTTTGTTGGTGAGCCACATTAGACCAATGGCACCACGAATAGTTCGTATGGTTCTTGCTCGATCTGGAGTTCCAATTGTCAATAAAAGATCTGGTGGAATCTGTTCAGCATGCCAGCAAGGGAAGAGTCACAAATTGCCGTTTCATTTATCTACTTCAGTTAGTACTAAACCACTTGATCTGGTGTATTCCAACGTTTGGGGTCCATCTCCTATATCTTCCTCAGATGGACATCGGTTTATGTTCATTTCGTAGATGATTATAGTAAATTTATATGGATCTTCCCATTTTTTCAGAAGTCTGATGTTTTGATTGTGTTCAAGCATTTTAAATTGCTCGTTGAAAACTTGTTTGAAACAAAAATCAAGTGCTTTCAAAGTGACTGGGGTGGTGAATATCAAAAGTGTCATCATTCTTGAATGATTGTGGTATTGAACACAGATTATCATGTCCACACACTCATGAACAAAATGGTGCAGCTGAACAACGTCATCGACACATTGTTGAAACTGGACTATCTTTAATGGCACATACATCTGTTCCTCAAGTTTACTGGCATCATGATTTTGAAACTGCAGTCTTCTTAATCAATCGGCTTCCCTTTTCAGCTAATAAAACTGAGTCTCCTATTTGTAAGCTATTCAAGACCAATCCAGATTATTCTCTTCTACGGGTTTTTGGATGTGCATGTTACCCGTGTTTACGACCTTACAACAAAAATAAATTGGAATTTCGTTCCTCAGAACATGTTTTTCTTGGCTACAATGCTAGGCATCAAGGATATAAATGCCTAAACCGCTCTAACGGCAAGCTTCTCATCTTTCGTCATGTTGTTTTTTATGAGACTGTTTTCCCATTTGCAGTTCCATCTTCTCCAGCACCTTCGTGTCCTTCTACTTGTGTTACTCCTCCTATCCTCTTAACACCTCAAAAATGGTCCCACCGCAACCATAATTACCAAACAATTGACATTGATACATCACCTCAAATTATCACACCCACTAATCACTCACGTAATATTCCATCTTCCTTACCTACCTCAACTCCATCTACCATACAAGCTACTGACACCATAAGGCCCTTACATCCACCAACAAATCACCCCATAAACCCACATAACTCAACACATGAATCTAGTTCCTGTTCTGATATATCACCCATAAACTAGGAAGCACGGATACTCCAAAATGGGCGAAGAATCCGTGTCCGACACGTGTAGGACACGGACACGCGTCGGACACGCCTCAACAAGTGTCGGACACGCCAAAAAACGTGTCTAGAATTTTTTTATTTTTAAACACGGCTCGGACACACTTTTCTGGATTTTTTTTTTAATGCTGATATGTTAATTTTTTTTAATGCTGATAGGTTCTATTTTTTGTTTTGTACAACCTTTTTGGTATTGTAAATGGTAAAACTCCTAGGTCAAATGATGGATGGGAATAGATGATAATACACTGACTTGTTTTTGTATCTTTTTTGGGGACTAGCCTTTAGGTTTTTGTAAATATTAAGTGTTAACAGTAAAGTCCTGAATGTTAAACAGTCATGAATGTTAATAGTCATTTTTGTCTATGCTTTTGTATTTGGAGTAA
>JAOTQH010230306.1:0-13884 GCA_025631255.1 Cornus kousa
ACTTTTATAAAGTGTGTTGCAATCCATAGTGTCATTTTATAAAACTTAGAGTGCATGGACCAAGTGGGAGATTGTTGAAATTTTTATATATATATTTAAATAATAAAAATTATTTTATGGTCCTATGCACTACTCTAAAATAGGATTGCAATGTGATTATTGATACTTGATGGATTGGGTTTGTACTTTCCAATTTGGTGGTGTAATTGGGAGTATGGTTTTATACCGTTGGATTGTGGTTTTCCAACTTATTTGGTGTGATTTAATTTTAAGTATTGATATCTAAGTTTCTATGATAGGAAGGGAGACTTAGATATACTTGTTTGTAGAGAAGCCGCCCCCCCTTGTTGTTGTTATATAAGGGTTTTAAAACCCTTATGCAATCCTATCGTATCGACAACTCTCAGAAGGGGGTAAAATGCTCTAATGTTTTGCAGGAACTCATAGAGGATTATATGGATATTCTAAAGGTACTATGTGGTTTAATTATCAACCAGGTACGATATCTAAATTACTCTTTAATTAATTAAAGTATTTTTTATTTCTACATGGATTAATTTAATTAAAACCCAACATAAATGAGTGGGTATATAGTACCACCGAACAGCTTAAATTTTTAAGTAAATGAACAAGCATACACTTATTATAGTTAGTATCAGAATTAGACACATTTCTTAATTCGGTGTTACGCCAAGCGCCGGGCTCGGAGGGCGTCCGAGTCTAGTCCCGGACAACAAGGGCATTGCGCAGGTAATGTTATAAGTGGGACTTGTCCCACATCAGATTTGAATAGGTGTTGAAGTATGTATATATTGATGGGTATGTAGTACAACCCAACAATTTGAGTTTTTGGGTAAATGGACAAGCGTCAACCAGTTATAGGTCCATTATTATTATTTAGGTAATAATATATGAAAGATATTGGGTTTTGATCGAATTGATGTGTGCACAGAGAGAAAATGAAGGATCGTGTTCTGACTAAATTGATGTTAATAGACCTGATGGTGGTAGAGAGAGAAAGTACGAGAGGTGTGTTGGTGTTTCGTGAGGTATCATGTTGTAATTAGTCTTTGAAATTACAGCTGCCACATCATACAAGCAAGTGTATAAATGACAAAACGACATAAGGGTACAATTGTCTTTTGATTTTTTCGGTCAGCCCAATTGTCATATTGTCCTGAATTACAATAAATTGATAATTCATTGGAATTTTTTGTAGTTCAGTGACATTTGTTGCAATAGCCTAATAGGTTTTTTTTTATACCTTTTACTTTTATCATTATTATTATTATTATTTTGGTAAATGCCCATCCAGTGTTATGGTCAAGTTGTCATTGGGACATCAATAATGAGGGTTTTTTTTTTTTTTTTTTTTTTTTTTTTTTTTTTTTTCATCTAAAATTCAAGAAAACACACCCAACATATAGTTTTTGGGGAAATGCTTTGTAAGAGTTTGTTGCCACTAATGTATCAAAACATTGGTAAAAAATATTTTAAGAGGTGAGAGAGTGTATTTTATTTCTTATTGACAGAAAGTTTTTGTTAGAGTCGCTACAAAAATCAATTGATCATTGTAACATTACTAGGGGTGGACAAATAATCAATGAATTCGCGAATCCTATCCGATCCGTGCGGATCGGATATAATTGCTACACCCATGGATCGATGGAGGATTTTAAAAAATCGAATCTGTAACTCACAGATTGGATCACAGATTGAGCTGTTAAAAATCTAATCCAGTCCGTGAGTCTGATCCGATCCGATCCGTAAGATTTATATATATATATATATATATTTAAATAATGTATTAGTTAATTTAATTAGTTGATGATCATTTAATAGATTCTAAGAATGTATTAATTAATGATCAATTAAATATATGAATTAATGATAATAAATCAAAATTTTATTTATTGGGTTATGGTTAAAAAAATAAATAATATGAAACATTTAGGAAAAACCTCAATCCACGGATCCAATCTGTCATTCAATGGATCTGATCCATAAGATAACGGATCGATGGCAAATTCAAAATTTTCCAATCCATTAAGAGCGGATCGGATTAGGATTGATGCCTAATTCGATCCGATCCGATCCATGGCCATCCCTAAGCAGTTCTCCTAATTTTGTGAGATCGAACACAACTTCTTCAAAAAGGGAGGTAAGGTCTTACCATATGTGGTAGAGCCTATTGATGTGTATATATGTGAGTTATGCGTGTGCCTTAGCTTTACATACCAAAATAATAATAATAACAATAATTTTTCGTAACCTTAATTTATATCACACGATAAGGATACAAAACAAAATGACATAGATATCAAGACTATCGACATTAATGGTAAAAATTGCAGCATTGCCTTGTTAGCCCAAAGATGACACAAATTCAACTGTTCATACTATATTTTGAAATCATGAATATGAAAACAGAGAAAAGAAAGATTTTTTTACCAAAAGGAGAGGTATAGACTGAGAGTGATGCTTTAGCATGAGAAAAACTTAATTGCGCTAGTTGTATTAATAAATATTAACACGCATGGATATAAGACTTATTAAAATAAAATATTTTTACTTAAACGACATAATGTTGGCACCCATTTTGGCAAAATGGTTAGGCAATGACGTGGATGATAATTGACTCGTGGAACTACATGCAAAGGTGGTATGGATAAAGATATTTAACTTAGTTGTTAGATAAGGATTATAATGCCCATGGTTATCTTTGAGATTGTTTAAATTGGATATGTAGATGATTATCCTATAGAGTTATGATGTAATTAGAATGCTTATTTTGGCAAAATGGTTAGGCACTGACGTGGATGATAATTGACATGTGGAACTACATGCAAAGGTGGTATGGATAAAGATATTTAACTTAGTTGTTAGATAAGGATTATAATTCCAATGGTTATCTTTGAGATTGTTTAAATTGGATATGTAGATGATCATCCTA
Organism: Cornus kousa; assembly: GCA_025631255.1. NCBI lineage: Eukaryota > Viridiplantae > Streptophyta > Magnoliopsida > Cornales > Cornaceae > Cornus > Cornus kousa. The sequence goes on from JAOTQH010230306.1 coordinate 2,954, forward strand.
TAGAGTTATGATATAATTAAAGTGCTTAAGTGTAAGAGTAGTTGGATTGTGTTCTTCTATAAATAATTGTAGAAGTGCTCTTTATACGGGGTCCAGCACCCTCATAATTTTTATTTTAATATAATTATTCTTTCTTGAGCTCTTCCTTTCTAATTCAACTTTCTTTCTTTAACAATCTTGCTATTCTTAGACTTTCTCTCTCCTTCCTTCTTTTTCTCTTCTACATCTTTCTCTCTCCTTCCTTTTTTATTCTATTATCATGATCGTAACAATTCATTCATTGCTTAAGTCCTTTTCCTAAGGCAAATTGAACTCACATAGAAGTTTTATGTTCTCTTTCTCCTAGCTCTAATCACCTGACAGTCAATTTTCTCAAAGAGGCTGAGGTTGACTACACCCTTTCAAACCACATTGCTGGTTCTAGCACACTCGCATCACCAAATTTCTGAATCGGCTTCTTGGCACGCCCAGTGGGACCCACTCAATTAGTGAGTTGTAATACCTCCCAAGCCAAAGAATTCAAAGGTCGTCGTCATAATGGAAAATGATGTCGAAGATAAGAACTAATCGATCCCCTCAGGTGGATTAAATGTGGCTGAATCAGCTTTACCATTTGATGTTCCTTTGGCACAGATGTTCGAGGCCATCATACGAAGAATTAATGGCCAGCAGGTATAAATTAGTGAAAATAGTAATAAGATGCAAGCCTAAATGGGAGAGTTAATAAAAAAATGGAAGCAATGATGGCTCGGATATCGGCTACCCAAAGCCGTCATGATTAAGCTGAAAGCTCGACAGCTCATGAATCAATTCTTCAACATATTTCTTTGTCGTTGATGAACATTCCTCAAGGGCCACAGACAACAATGGCAGGACCTACCTAGCCAAATGTAATTATTAGTATACCAAACAGTAATCCACCGATAATATCAGAAACATAGGCGATTCCGACCATTCCAAAATATCAACCACCAATAATACATCAACAAAATCAGAATTTACAATGCCTGCTAGTAGTGTCGATTATGCCACAAAGGGAACCTCAAGAGCTGGGGGGAATCCCAATTGATGAAGGAATAATAAACATGTACCACCAGCAGCTGTTGGGGGGCATGTGATCACAAACCCATAACAAGAATGTGTTGATCCGTACGCTACACTTCAGCCTGCCGATTAACCAGCTCATAATGCAAGAATCGATAGGGCTCAAATTTTAGATTTAATCCTAACTGAGGTAGCTAAAGGGCGGAGATGTCCTTAGTCGTTATATAGTAAACCTTATCCTGATCACATGGATGCTTATGATTTCCCCAGAAATTATCGTTATCCTGATTTTTCCATGTATAGTGGTGAGGAGAATTATTCAACAGTTCAACATATCGCTAGATTTACAGCACAATGTTGAGAAGTAAGTCCAAATGCTTGGCTAAAGATAAGGTTATTTTCTAGTTCTTTTGTTGGTGTGGCATTTGAATAGTATAACAATTTGCTAGCTAATTCCCTTCAAACATGGGAAGAAATGGAAGAGGCGTTTCACGCCCAATTTTACGGAACAGAGTCAGAAGTAACGTTAGCAGATATCTCCAGGCTATCCTAGTTGCCAAGTGCATTAGTTGAGACTTTTGTTGCTAGATTCTGAAGGGTTAAGCTCAAATGTCGAGTGAATCTGCCTGAATAGGAATACGTCAAACTGGCTTTGAATGGGTTGGACATCGACCACGGCAAAAGGTTTGATGGGGTTGAGTTTTATGATCTTTTTTATTTAACAGATAGAGCTACTCGTTTTGAATAAATACTCAAAGAAGAGAAAGAAATGAAGAATTCCTCCAAATGTACTTATTATAAAGTTTTCTTGGTTGAAGTTGATGATGAGCTAGAAGTCGATGTTGCTAAGATTAACATCAAGAAACCATACTTATGTGAAGCTTTGACTAAGCCTAATCCAACTACGGGGAGCAATACGGCTTTGACATCAACAACAAAGAAATGAGCAGTCGATATGGGGAAAGTATATTCTTTTGACTTAGCAAAAAACAGAGCAAATTTTTTATCACTTGATGGCTGATAAGATGATCAATTTACCTAAAGGGAATAAGATCCCATCGGCGGGAGACATGAAAGGAAAAGAGTATTGTAAGTATTATAACTCATGGAACGATGATACTAATGATTATATAGTTCTCCGAGGTGTTTTGCAGAAAGCTATCGTTAAAGGTACGCTAAAGTTCCCAGAAAAAATATGCAGAAGCAATGAAGGTGGACACCAATCCATTTCCTACAATTGTTTTTACCAAAATGATTACTCTAACCAAGCGAGAAAATTGGCAGGGAGAGTTTAAAAAGGATTCAGGTGAGTCCTCCTCAATCATGACACCAGAAAAGGTAGCAGAATTATAGAGGTAGTTAAGAGAAGCCCAATTGGCATTGATACACAATGGTTGTTACCCAAGTTGTAAAGGTCAGAAAAGAACCAAAGAAGAGCATGTAATACACCAGCCAGTGAAGAAAGGGATCCTCGAATGACTTACGTTCCCAAGTAAGTCCAGTAGAGAACTTCGACAGGGTAATTCTCGTCAAAGTCACTTGATGATAGATAATTACGATCGACAAGAACATATATTTGGCCGATTCAATTCACAAGATCATCAGCCGAGTTTTAAATGACGTTCCCTAATTCAATATAAAATTTGGGTACAGAAAGGGACAGACTCACATAGAGTAAGGGCAGTAAGGGAAAAATTAGGTAGGGCGAACAAACGGACCCGAGTCAATCGCCCAAAATTTCCTAAGGTTCAACGACGTTCAAACAAGGGTTCTACTCAATCTCAAAAGCGAAAAGAATAAAGAAGAAGAGTTGAGGAAAGAATGAGGGATGAGAAGACAAGTCAGGCAAGGCTTGCTGAGAAGGAGATGGCTAATGCTTCAAAGGGAAGTCAACCTACCAAGGTGGAAGAATACCAACCTAAGTGGCCTAGACATAAAAATAAGTTTAAAATACAGTTTGGTAACTTCCGAGATGAAATATCCTGTAATATGGCATTTGTATTGCTGGCAATATTCCAAGCTCCCTCTATGTCAACTACTAATATTGACAGAAAAAAGGAAGGAGATGAAGGGGATAGCATAAAAGAGGAGAAAACGCAACTGATTAAAAGGGTACCAGCTCTTACTTCAGAATTAATAAAAAAATTTAGTCTTCAAAAACTACCACTACCAATAACTTAGCATCTGAGGCCCTTGTATGTAAAGGTATGGGTAGAAGAGAAACCTATCAACCGAGTCTTGGTAGACAACGGCTCGGTTCTAAATGTTATTCCAGCCACTACATTGAAGAAAGGCAAAAGCATGGAAGATGTTATCCTTACTAATGTGGCAATTTGTGGATTTAATGGAGGCTCAACTAGCAATAAAGGAATCCTTCTTTTGGAGATCGAGGTAGGAGGAAGAACATCTTTTACGGCATTTTTCATTATCGAATCTATGGCTTTGTATAACTTATTACTAGGCCATAATTGGGTCCATCCAAATATGTGCATCCCATTTTCATTACACCAGATGTTGATATTTTGGGATAGAGACAAAGTCAAAATAGCAAATGCCAATGATTAGCCATTTGTAGCAAAATTTTGTTTAGTAGACGCTATTTTGTATAATGAAGAATGTGTTCCTATCTAATTTGAAGGAATAGATGCCAAAGGAAGACCTAAATCTGCTACTATGAAAAGTAGACTTGCCGATGCTGATGTCGGTGAATTGTATTTAGAAAATTCTAGGCCTAAGGTAGAACTCCCTCAGCTGGCTGGATCTAAAGAAGGTGTTATTCGTGGAAGCCAAACTTGAAAAAGAAGCGGCTTGACTACAGGCCTTTAGGGCCGCTTGCATTAGATTAAAGGCCTATATAACTGAAAGATAGCTAGCTAAAAAAGCGAGACTAGATCCATAATTCTCGGCTAGTATAGCCAAGGTTAGAAAAGCTTATATAGGAAAGTAGGACGCTATTCAATTAGAAGACTTAGAATTGGCACCAACTAAGCTAGACGACCTCAAAGCGAAAATCTAGGATCCGTTGATAGAAGTAAACCTAGGTACTGACACAGAACCTAAGCCAACTTACATTAGTGCATTACTAAAGCCAGAGTTTTAAGCTGAGTTGATTGATCTGCTGAGAGAGTTCAAAGACTATTTTGCTTAGTATTATGAAGAGATGCCAGTTCTATCCAGAGACCTAGTGGAACATCGATTACCTATTAAAGATGGTTCAAACTATACAAACAGCCGCCTCGCCGAATGTCTTATGAAGTGGTAGATAAAGTCATGGCAGATATTAAAAGATTATTAGGTACTGGTTTTGTTTGAACTACAAGGTATGTTCAATGGCTATCAAATGTAGTGCTTGCTATTAAGAAGAATGGAAAGTTAAGCATATGTGTCGATTTTCAAAATTTAAACATGGCTGCTCCAAAAGATAAGTATCCTATGCCAGTAGCCGATCAACTGATTGACGCTGCTACTAAGCATGAAATTATGTATTTTATGGATGGACACTCAGGTTATATTCAGATTTATATCACTGAGGAGGATATCCAAAAGATAGCTTTCAAATGTCCAGGATCAATTGGAACTTTTAAGTGGGTGGTAATGCCTTCTGGACTAAAGAATGCTAGTGTTACATATCAGCGAACCATGAATTCAATTTTTTGTGACATGCTCGGTAAATTCATGGAAGTATACATTGATGATGTGGTTATGAAATCTTCACCAAAGACGCAACACTTGGTATATCTTAAGGAGTCTTTTGAGAGAATGAGGGCTCATAAGTTAAAAGTGAATCCTATCAAGTGTGTTTTTGGCATATCAGCAGGAAATTTTCTTAGTTTCCTGGTACACCAAAAGGGTATTGAGATTGATAAAAACAAAGCCAAGGCTAGTATTGATGTTAGGGCACCGAGGAATAAGAAATAGTTGTAGAGATTACTTGGTCAAGTGGGTTACCTCAGACGATTCATTACCTACGTAGTTGGTAAATTTCATGTTTTCTCTCTTTTACTCAAACTAAAGCCAGAATAAGAGTTCAAATGGGAAAAAATCCACCAGAAGGCATTTGAAAAAATAAAAGAATATTTATCAAGTCCTCTTGTAATCATGCCACAAAGGAAGAAGTGGCCAATGAAGTTGTACTTATTAGCCGCCGAAGAATCCATCGGTAGTATGTTGGTACAAGAAAATGAAGTGGGCAATGAACAAGCAATATATTATTTAGTCGTGTCGTAACTTCAGTCGAGTATAGATATATGCCGATTGAAAATTTATGCTTGGCTTCGTATTTTTCGGCTATGAAATTGAGAGTATATATGTTGCCTGTTTTGGTTTATATTATTTGTCAAGTAGGTCTTATAAAATATATACTATCAAGGGCATTGATAACTGGCCAAAGTGGGCATTGGCTTTGATGAAATTCAACTTTGCTTATGTTTCGCAGAAAGCAATTAAAGGAAGAGCACTTGTAGATTTCCTGGTTGATCATCCATCAATAGAGATTGAACCATAAGTATTTGATGAGTTTGACTCGGTAGCTGTGTTTATGACTCCTTGGAGTTTAATGTTTGATGGGTCCAGTACTAAAGAAGGCTCGGGAGCTGGAATAACAATAATATCACCCATGGGAAACGAAATTTCTTTTTATTTCTTTTTAGATTTTAGGTGTTCGAATAATCTAGCCGAGTACGAAGCATTAATTATTAGCTTGGAAATTTTACTTAAAATGACAGTCAAAGATGTTCACATTGTAGGGAATTCAAGTTTTATGATTAATCAAATTTTGGAAGATTTCAGATGTTTAAATTGTAAATTAAGGCCATTTCATTCATTTACTACTCAATTAATCAACCAATTCAATAGTGTGACCTTGGAGTATCGACCAAAGGCCATGAACAAAATAGCCAATGACTTAGCTTAAACCACGTTTGGAGTCAAAGTTACGGAAGGAATGAAGGAAAGAGTAATGAAAATCGCTCACCGATTTCTTCCATCGGCTGAAGCAAGAAACCAAATCATAGTAGAAGTTTTTGTCACTGATGTGGCTGAGTTAGATGATGACGATTGGTGGATCTCATACATTTTATTCCTAAAGAATCTAACTGGATCTACTTATTGAAGATTAAAAAGAATTGCAATCGATTATGTACTTATGGATGGAGATCTTTACAAAAGATTGACAGATGATGGTTTGTTACTGTAATGTATTAGCAAGTTTGAAGGAATGAAGATTATGGTAGAGAGGCATGAAGGTATGTGTGGCGCACATCAAGCAAGAATAAAAATTAGGTGGCTAATCTGCCGATATGAATATTATTGGCTTGGAATGAGAAAAGAGTATATGACCTATGCAAAAAGGTGCACAGATTATAAAAAATATGGTCCAATACAGTAGGTTTCGGCAATAGAAATGCAATTGTTGATAAAGCCTTGGCCTTTTAGAGGTTGGGCTATGGATTTAATCGGTAAAATTAATCCTCCCTCATCGAAAGGGCATTATTGGATTAAATTGGCTACCGATTATTTAACCAAATGGGTGGAAGCCAAAAAATATGTGTCAGTAACTTAAAACACCGTAATTCAATTTCTAAAACGACACATCTTTCATAGATTTGGTTTGCAAAAACAATTATCGCCGATAATGGATCTGTATTCAAAGGAAATGACGTACTGCAACTCGGCCGCAATATGCAGGTAAAGATGTTAATCTCAACTTCTTATTATGCTCAAGGTAATGGTCAAGCTAAAGCCTCAAATAAAATAGTAATTGAGATTATTAAAAAGATTATTAAAGACAAGCTAAAGAGATACTATGAAGTTTTGTCAGAAGCTTTGTGGGCTTATAGAAACTTAAAGAGAACTAATATAGGAATTACTCCTTATCAGTAAACTTTTGGACATGATGCAGACTTGCCGATGGAAATAAATGTAAAATCGGCAAAGGTGGCCTTACAACACAACTTGACACCTGCCGATTATAATGAGGCTATGCTTGTCGAGTTTGAAGACTTGGATGAAATACATAAGCTTGCTTTAGACCACCTTATGGTCCATAAAGAAAAGGTAATGAAAGCCTATAATAAAAAGGGTAAAGTTTAAGTCATTTGCAAAAGATGATATGGTATGGCAAACAGTACTTCCACCTGGGAAGGTTGACAGGATTTATGGAAAATGGTCCCCAACTTGGAAAGGACCATACTTGGTTCACCAAGTATCGTATGGAGGTGCTTACCGATTAAAGGATTTAGATGGTGAGATACATGAAAGGCCAATAAATGGGAGGTATCTTAAAAAATGCCAAGCAATTATCTTTGAACTTATGGAGGAAAAGAAAGCCTCTATTCAGCCAAATCCAGAAGCTGTGTGTTAAACTTTAGGAGGTTCATTTTGTTTCATAAGAGCTATATGCAAATATGCAATTTAAATTTACCTCTGTCCCAAAATATTAAGTAGCAAATTACAGACCTAAAATTACGAGCTAATAGGAAACTTTAATGGCTAAATTTCTTGTGAATTTCTTCAAACTTGACCTTGAAGTTTGCCCACAATGCCTGGGATTGGCTAAGTCCTTTCTCAACTTGTTTTCTGGATTGTTCCAATTGTGGCATCTGAGCATGCAGTTCTTTAAACTTTAGAGTAACGACTTATGTCTGTGTCCTCAACTTCACTACTCTATTGCTAAGTTGAGCCTTTTCCAATTGTAGTTGAGCAAACTCAGCTTGAAGTTTCTTTTCTCTGGTCTCCAGCTCGGCTTATTCTTTTTTCAACAATAAGTGCAATTCTTTTCCCATCTTTAAGGTTTGGCCCAGTCTTTCTTTTTTCTGACACTGTGTAGAGCAATGGTTGATGACTTGGGTAGATTGAGAAATGATAGTATTCATGGAAGGAGCTTGGAGTTAGAAGCTTTTGAAAAATGTTTGTTCAATTAGGGAAAATCCTAGTTAAGTGTTTAAAAAAAAAAATGTCTCAGCTAGATCACTTTGGAAGGAAGGGATTAAAGAAGAGTCTTGTTACAACATTTGAGATAGCAATTTAATAGCTTGAATCACATCAAGAGGAGTTTATGTGGGGTTTTTAGTTATATTGGCTGACAAAGGAGTCTCCATGTTAAAGTTGTCAAACACAATCAAATAAAGACTCTAAGGTGGTAAAGGGTGAGTCAGGGTTGGTACTTTTAAGAGCAACAAGAGGAGTAGAGTCCTCAAGTACCTGAAATATAATAGATTGGTTTAAATACAGTAGATAGAGACAATGACCAATTAATATGTAGTAAGATGTATAACTTACTTCATCAGAGCCCCCAACTTGTTCGGCAATGGAAGGCGCTGCTGCCAAATGTTGGGATGAGACTGGAAAAATCACCCTTTTAGGGGATAAGTTGTCACGCCCTGCAAAAAATTTGGCTTTCTCTTCTTCAGAGTTTCACACAGTAACTTCTTGACTTGATTTCTGTTCTAAGTGTTGTGGAGTTTCCTGGTTAATTATTTTTGGTTTAGTTAGAATATAATATCAAAAGATGTTACAGTTCAAGTTAATATGAGCTTAACCTCGGGGACATTAGTGAAGGCTTGAGTTTTCTTGGAGACTATCTCATCTTTGTCTACTTCATCATCATCAATTAAAACAAAGTTCTTCTTGGCTCTCTATTTTTCCCAGGTCCTTTTCCAACAATTTTATGTTTTTTCTCTTCTTTTTTACCTACTGAGGAGTTGTTAGAAAGTGAAGAATAAAAATGAGATACAAGCAATGTTGTAAGACTTATTTGTGTAGCAGACATTAGGGGTATACTCTGAATGGGATGTAAGGGTCCAGTTAGGTATCTTCTAAATTGGTTTATGTTGCCATTCCTGGTACAATGGATTGCACACCTGAAATTAAAGTTAAAAAGGAGCCTATATAAAATGAAAGTATGCCAAAAAATAAAAAGAAATAACATTTACTTTGCCGAGAGCGAGATTTGGTCTTACCTGCAGAAGCTGTAGGAGGTGGATGATTTGGTGGTTTGAATGATATGTTCCCTGGTGTAGGAGATGATGTGAGAGGAATAGGTGGACTTGAATCTCTCCCTTGAAAGGTGAGGGAAATAAATTTGTACAAGCCAAGGAGGGTGAGCACAAGTTGTGTGGAATCCTTTGTCCTTGTAGAGTTGATGTATGTTGACTACTAACCTTCAAAGCTTGGGTCAGTGTATGGTTCTTCATGAAAAGCCTTGTATTGGAAATCTTAGAGGAGTTGATGGAATCTGTTGGCTACATCTCTGATTTGATCACTGTCTGTCAGTTTTACTCGTCGATGATAATTTTTGTTATATAAAAAATGGGGAGGTACTGGAATCGATTGAGTTAACCAAAATTGTCTGGCCAATTGAGAGGGGATGTAAAATTCTACCCTCATCTGACTTTTTGCAGTATTGGGAGCAACGGTGTTGAAAGAGATATCCCTTGCAATTATGAAATGGCCCCATGAAGTTTTATAAGATTCTAGTGTTCTGCCAAGGAATTGGCAATGGGAGGAAACAACCAGGAGGAGGCTAGCCGACACTTTGCAAAGGGAAGGAATTAAGAACGGGTCCTAATATTACATTGGTGATAGAAAAGTTGAAAACAATCGGGAAATGAATGGTCTTTGGGCTTCGCCTTGGTGTAGCCAAATGATACAGAAGGATCATCTGCAGCAAGTTGTATCTTTGGAGATAATTCAAGGAAATACGCATGCAACCATAATTGATAGAGCCAAAATGGTCATCCAGATCGAGAAAATTTTGACATAATGAGATCTGAAACACCCCTGTACAGAGACGCTAAGAGAAATAGAGCTAGAGCCCTAAGTTTACCTTTGGAAATAGCTATAGCTAATTGGGTAAGGTTCTTTATGATTTAAATAGTGGGAGCACACAACAAATGCCTATATAACCATAGTAACAAGAACCCTATATCCTCTTGGTCATCACTTTGATACCAACTTTACCGATAATTTCTTTTAAAAATGAGCCGTGAGATTAAATGTGATGTTTAGGACCTTGTTCCAGAAAATAAAAGGACATCTCTGAATCTTGGAAGAGATAATTAATGTCATCTCCTCCAGGTTTTAAGCCTGTTAAAAAGCAGAAGTCTCGAAGTGTAAAGGCCATCATACCACAGTGCAAGTGTAATGAGTTCGTGGTGGGTGACCAAAGTGTAGAGACGAAAAAAATAAGGGTCTACCCAAAGTAAAGGGAATCTTACTGAGTTAGATGATGTCAAAAATTCCCATATGCTTCCATAAGTCACCTTTTGTTGCCGCTACTTGATCCACCCAATCACTCCATTGAGGCATCAGAGGATGCCAATTCCTAATTAAAAGGGATGGTCTTTCCCCTTTAGCAATAAGGTATATATTTTTTGTAATACCCCTAATTTTAAAAAGACAGTCTAGGAATTTATTTAATTTATTTTAATTATTTTTGGGGCATTTTATTGTATTTATTTGGTAATTACTTTTTTTCATTTTAATTCGTTGTGCATTTAGGTTACATTTATTTGATGCTTAATTAATTAATTGAATTAATTGTTTCTTTGCATTATTTTAAATGTCATTATTTATAATTGAATTAATTGTTTCTTTGCATTATTTTAAATGTCATTATTTATTTTAATTATGTGCTTCAATTGTTTTTATTTTAATTTCATATCATTATGTCGATTCAGTTAGGGTTAAGGCCGTCATGCAAATAGTTAGTTCATATAACTTAAGCTGCATGGGCCGACTAAGGGTTTTATTAGGGCTCTAAGTATACACGGATTAGGGTTAGTGTTTTAAACCTATATATATTCATTATGTGGGTTTAGGGTTTTAAAGAAAACAAAGCATATAAACTGTGTTCACATAACAGACGGTTACAGAGAGTGGTGAGGGGC
>JAOTQH010230317.1:0-13883 GCA_025631255.1 Cornus kousa
TAACCCTAAGCCTCCAAACCGAATTGGACGACAAACTTGATCCCACCGAACGAGGTGAAACTTGAACTCTTCTCCTTTCCCCCCCCAAAGGAAGTTGCATTGCAATCTTTCAATTCTCTCGGCCACTGAGGAAGGAATCTGAAACAGAGAGATGAAGTAAGTAGGAAGGCTAGAGAGGGTGCTCTTAATCAAGGTAACCCTACCCCCCTTGGACAGGTACTGCTTTTTCCAACCCGCCAACCTCCTTTCGAACCTGTCGACAACCGGATCCCAACTCCCCACACATCTCGAAGGAGCACCCAAAGGCAATCCTAAGTAAGAAATGGGAAAAGAGCCAGTGCAACATCCCAGTATCTGTGCAAGCATCTCAATCTCAGGAACATCCCCAACAGGCACAAGAAGACTCTTTCCAACATTAACCTTAAGGCCAGAGACAACTTGAAACCAAATCAAAACGCATCTCAAGTGCCTCAACTGGGACGCGTCCGCATCACAAAACACAATAGTATCATCCGCAAACATCAAATGGGAGACCGCCAATTGACTAGCAACATCCCTGCCCACTTGAAAACCTCTCAAAAAACCCAGCTCCACAGCCCTCGTCAGCAATCTGCTAAAAGCCTCCATCACAAAAAGGAACAAGAAAGGGGAAAGCGGATCCCCTTGCCTCAAGCCCCTCGAGCTAGAGAAAAAACCGGTCGGAGCTCCATTCACAAGGATAGAGAACCGAGCACTAGAGATGCAAAAAAGAATCAATCTCCTCCACCGCTCACCAAAGTAATATTTGTTACCTTAATGCAAAGTAATATTTCTTTTCTTACCAGTGCATCAAAGGGTTTACATTGTATATGTCCATATCACTTGAGTAATCTTTGATCTTGAATGGTTAGAATTTTGACAGTATAGGCATTGTTTTTAATATTATCACTTCCGCAAACCGAGCTTTCCCTCAAACTAGAACTGCTAGGCAAAAACACTTTATGTTGCCTAGACTCCGGACACATTAAGATATTATCTACTTGAAGATGACCTTATCAATTCCATACATTACAAAATGTATACCTGAGTGCGTCCCGCATCAGCAACAACAAAAGTTGGAAGGCCAACGCCCTCAGCTGTTTCCTTCAGCCTATTCCTAATATAGTGCCAACAGTGAAACACGTGCATCAATAAACAAATGGACACTTCTGAAATATAGAAGATGATTATTGTAGCAAAATTAAGTGATAAATAACTCACACTGAAATCACCTGCTTACATTTCTTGTTGGTTCTTGCATGTGACGACTATTTTGGGTTGCCCACATAGCTCCCATTGTCTCAAAAGGGACCGCTGGCTGCAAAATATACAAATTATACTGTCACTGAAATATTAGACTCATTGTAACACTAGTAACGATGTAGATGATAAAAAATAAGTGTCTAAGCAGCTATCTGGACACGCTACTACTTACTTCAGAGTATATTGCATTGATATATGCACTTATTGTTGTTTGGCTTAAGACCTGATTATATAAAAGCTATTTGGAAGCTCATTAATTGTCTCTAAAGGAGAAAAATCCAGGCTATTAAGCTATGTCAAAGGACACAATTCTAAATGAATTCTTTAATCAGAACTTAATAAACTACAAGAATCATGATTAGATGGAACTCTCAGTGTTCTTTCTGAAGCTACCTACTCTCCAAGATGATGAAGGTGCATAAATGGCAAAACAAAAATGTGAAGATTAAAGAATTCCAGCTTATGTAAAGTACACCAAGAAATAAAATAGCGAGCTCCTTCCAGAAATATTTTATACTTGTTTAAACATGTGAACTATTTTTTATTTATCTACTTTAACAAATATTATCAAAACAAGCAAGAACAGGGGTTCAAATTAGGAAAAAAATTCAGGGACATGACTAACAAGTGTAACACATATCTAGCAATAGTATAGGAAGTCACTCATATTTAGCACATATATACCTTTGCAGCAGCATCATTTCAGCGTACATGCCGGTCGCAGCATCTGCAAGTTTAAAATAAAAATCTTTAATCAAGTAATAAACAAAGGAACCAATAATTAGTTATAAGAGTAATAAAAGTGGGATGAAAGACAAAGCTATCATATCAATAAAAAGTTTAAGGTATCTTACGAGCACATTGAGATGCAATCTTTCCTGTACCCATCTTGAGGTCTTGCCTAACTATCAAAACCTGCCAATAAAACAAAAAAAACAAAATGTAAGTGGTTTTTACAATCGAAGTGAAACCAGATACACCTCTACCCCCATGTGATGCATTGATGCAACACAGGTGTTTGGAAAGCTTAAGTAACCGTTCCATTGCCAAATTTGTATGCAATAATTACAACTGACAACTATTTAGAATCGATGAAAAAAAAAAACTTCAATTGAATTCCCTTGCCCAAAAACAAAAAAAGAAAAAGAAAAAATAAAATAAAATAAGGGGGAAAAATGAAAGAGATATGGAGAGACTATTTTCCTCTTTCTAACCACTATTTGTAAGAAATTTAGAGTATTCATCATATAATTTTAGTTCACATACATGATGATTATTTTAGGGTTTTTTTATAAATAAAAAAATAGAAAGACTAATTCCAAAATCCGATGAGGCCCACTATTGCAACAACAAGGGGAAATTTAATTTTTGGATTTACCCATACCAATTAAAGAAACTCCACTATCCAATTTCTGATATCTAACCTATGAATTGATAGCACCCATTTTCTCCACAGCCCCCCCATGAAAAAATGGATGTCAAATTAAGTAAATTCTCAGAAAAAACCCCTAATTTTACTGAGTACAACAATAAAAAAAACCCACATAGCAATTTAGTATTCTAAATCAAATCATTGATAAAAATAAAATAAATAATAAAATAAAATTTCAGACTTCTCAAAGGGCAAAAGAACAAGAAAGCAGAGTAAATAAGAACTAGACCATTTTAAGCTCTTCATCGTTGTCATTTGAGACCGCCCTTTGTTCCTGATGAGGCTTGCCCAGTATGCGAGTGTTGTTCCTCTTTGTAGTAATTTTGGCGGGTGTCGATAAATCGAGGAACAACCCAAAAATGAAACCAATTATGAGACCCGGAATGAAGTTCTCCGGCTTGAAGCTCACTGCAAACAATTCTCTTCCTTGTTTCTGCTCCTGTTGTACAGTTGAGAAAATATTGCAAATCAGAAACAGAAAAAATAATAATAATAATAAATAAATAACCATGAACAGATAGAGCTAAGATACCTTCTTTGAAGGCTGAGAAGGGTTTCTAAACATTGGGTCTGGTTGTTGAATGAGAAGGAAAAGTTCTACCCAGTGATGATGGCTAACGGTGGCTGACAGAAATATGCTAATATTTTCAATGAATGGGCTGTGTGTTTGTTACATTTCTAATGGGCCCACAGGTTGAACATAGACAATTGAAGCCCAAAACCCATACCACAGCACACACAGTGAGTGTGTTAATAATGGAGCCAAAATAATATTTAGTAGAAAAGTTCATGATTTATACGGAGTATTCACCAATGGAACAATAAAGTGTGCGTGAAATACGTTTTTAGGATACTATGAGGGGGTGTACATGGAGTTATTTTGTCATTTCATAAGTGTAATGCATGTGTACAAAATTTAAATTTTGAAATGTTAATATTATTCAATAAATTTTGAAATGTTAATATTATTCAATACGTGAGTCTGTGCGTGTTATTCAATAATAGAAATTTTTTTTTTTTTTTTTATGTCATTGACAAGAAACTCACATACCTATTTTGTCTTTTTATAATCTTTAACTCTTGCCTATCCATTTTTGGAAGGTATAAGAGATACCATTAAACAAATTAAAAATAAAAAAAAAAATTGGAAAAAAACTATAAGCAAATTGGAAATTAAAAAAAATTGGAAAAAAACCTATAAACAAATTGGAAATAAAATAAAATAAAATAAAACATAATATGAAAACATTGTGCAAGACATATACACCAATCAATAATGTTATATAAGTAGACTATTTAAATCGACTAAAAACAAAATCACGGAATATATTTATTTTTTTCTCTTATTCCTATGATTATGCTGAAATTTTAATCACTTTTATTATTATTATTATTATTTTTTTTTTTTGGGTCAAAAGTTATAACGAACACTACCCCTACCAACTCCTAATTAATGGAATTGGAAATCTCAACCCTCAAAATATATATATATATATATCTATCTTACCGTACGAAATTTTTTATTATTGCATTTTATACCATTAAATTTATATTTTTTTACATTTATACTCATAAAGAAATTACCCCACTGAAGAAAAAAAAATCCCTCTACATAAATTTCCCCCTATAAATTTCTAAATCCTGATCAAAGTTACTTTCTCTACACCTTGTTGGCTATGAATTTGATTCCACCTTGTTTAGTTCTCTGTGTCTTTGTCTACGGAGTAACATTTCATTTTTCTCTTTATTTTTTTCACGATTTTTTTGTAACATTCCTTGTACAGTTATATGTATGTATCATAATCCTTGCAGTAATAATAAAATTAGGCTCCGCAAAATTAAACATCATTTCTAGTTTGGTGCGCAAGAATGGAATGCAAGTGGGAATGAAATGAGAATGATGTAAGAATGAAATGATCATTCTCATTCCACTATTTGGATGCAAACAGAGAATGGAATAACCATTCTCATTGCTGTGTTTGGTTAGATCAAATAAAAAATTAGAATAGAATGATTTATAAATTAATTTCTTCAAAATCTCCTTACTTGTGATATATCAATTATATTAAAATATATTCTTATAATATATCAGTTACTATATTAAAAAATGTTCTTATCATATAATAAAATAAATTATACCAATAGATGCTTGAGCCATTGACTAAAAATGGTATGGGACAGTTGGTTGGTGATGATATAGGAGTGTTTATATATATATGTGTGTATTTAAATTGATATACAAAGTATATGTTTATATTATATATATATATTTATATATGCAAGTAACCATAAAAAAAGAGAGCAACTAACAATAGTGGGTACAGCCTTGCGCTACTTCCTAATAAAGCGAAAATTAGGGTTTCTGAGAAAAAATTGCAGAGTGAAAAAGGCAAATTAAGAGCGATATATTCCATGGTATATAGGGAAGTGTGAAGAGAGAAAGGGGAGAGAGAGAGAGGGTGTACAGATATGCATATATGAAAAGAGAGAGGGTGTACAGATATGCATAGAGAGATGGTGTACAAAGAGTAGAGAGAGAAAGTGCCAAGAATATATGCATATGGGTTTTTTTGGTCTTTGTAATTTATTACTTTAATTTAGTAGGAATGGAATGGTCATTTCACTAGTTCAAAAGAGGAATGGTCATTCCATCTAAAAACTGAAATGAGCATTCCAAAGTGACACACCAAATAAGAGAAATGAATGAGAAAATGGAATGAAATGACCATTCCACCCCCATTTCATCCCACCAAACTAGGCCTAAGAGTGATTGCTTCAATAATTAGTTTTTAGATGGGATATTCTTATATCATTGCTGCTATTATTACAGTATTATTTTTTTTAACTATTAGAAAAGATTGTGTACTTTGCACCAAAGTTGTCTATGTACAATGCTTCAAAATTTTAGAACAATTTCTGATTGTAATATATTTTATTTCAAATTTTAAATATGTTAACCATCATATTAAAGATTTTAATTTTTGGATTTATTATCTTATTTCCCCTTTTATCTTGGATTTATTACATTATTTCTCCTAATTTATTACATTATTTCTTATTTTTTTCATAATAAATAGAATAGTTGCTTTTCCACTGTTGTCATGTGGCTACCATTTTATCACTTTTTTTCATATTTGTTTCAGATAGATAGCTGTTATAACTAATAAACTAAAGTCATCCAATTTTTAGAGGTAGGTAGAAAATGTTACTTATAATATCACATTATACCTAATAAATTTTTGTCTCAACTTATTAAGAGTGTGCTCTTTTCTATTCAAATATTTTATTATGTTACTATTAGAGCTTCTCATCCAATTAGCATGGTTAGAAATGATTCTCTCACCTATTTATCGCTATCCAACGTTTCCATATATATTCTAAATACTTACAATCGTATAAAAATCTCTACTATTCTTTCTGCATCTATCTACAAGTCTTTAAAGTCTTCCAACACTCTCCGTAATAGTCCATAATCTCTACTCCATGAGAGGGTACAGAAAGAACTTATATTAGGTAGTCATTATACTATTTGCTTCAATCTTTGCTTGTTGGTCCGTCTTGTATTCTTTAAATTAAAATCTCTGTTTACCAATCAAATAAAAACAGAAAATAATTTCAACAGTATTTGTCAACATGACAATAACACAATATGAAGTATAATCATGTTTGAATCCCTTTTACAAAAATTAAAAATAATCAAATGCAAAAATATAAAAATAATTTTGTGTATAAAATTCTTAGGAGTTGTTGGTAGAGTTTAAAATTTTTTTAGTAGTTGAGATAGAATTTTAGGAGTAGAAAACTGTTTTTATATATTTACTAAAATAAATAGTATTATAAAAAATTAAAATAAATTATAAAAAATCAAATATAAGATAATTGTTTTTATATATTTATAGAGATAAAAAAATATTGTATAAAATTATTAGGAATAGTTGATAGAGTTTATTATGGGCGGACCTAATGCACTGGCAATTTATTATTATATATATATTTTTAACAATGTACCCCTCGTAATTTCTTGGGTCCATCCCTGGAGTTTAGGATTTTATAGAATTTTTAGGAGTATATTGGTAAGAGATTGAAAATTAAATAATATTATAAAAATTTAAAATATATATTATTACAAAATTGATAGAAAAAATGAATAGAAATGAAAAAAAACCTAATTTATTATTTAGAAAAGAGTTAGAAAGATAATAGAGGTATAAAAAATTTATTATTTAGGGAATAGTTAGAAAGAGAATAGAATAGAAAAGGTAATTTTATATTATTCAAAATGCATTATAAATAAAATAAATAAATAATGTATTGAAATTTCTTATATTTTTAACAATAGTATAGATATGTATATAGATAATGTGTATATATATTTTTTTGAGATTCAACTCATTTAATTAATCAGGTCATAATGGTTAACTTATTTTAATCCAACTTTTATAGACATTTTTGTTATTTCAACGTAAACCCAATACAGTTTTGCATTATCATACTACATGTGCAATCACGAGTCGTGTCATAAAAAAAAATTAAAAAAAAAATAAAATAAAGAAGAAGAAGATAGTGAGGGTGTGTTTGGTTGGTAAAAAAATAAAAAAGAAAAGAAAGAATAGAGAGGGATAGCTATTCCTTATTATTTCTATTTTTCTTCTTTTTAAAAAATGAGTAGATAGGGAAGGAAATTATAGTTTTTAAATATTTAAATACTAGTATTTTCATAATTTTGAAACTATCCTCAATAATTTTTTTAAATTTTTTTTTATTATACCTCTCATAACCCATTTATTTAAAGGATAAAATAGTAATTTAATTATTATAATTTCTCTTATTTTACCGCCATCATGTTCAAACAAAAATGCTGTCATATTTTTTTTCTTTTCGCTTATTTTTTTTGTTCTCTCATACCTAATACTATTTCTTTCTTTTATTTTCTCTCCAGTGTACAAAGCTTAGTTACATCCCAGCGCACGTTAGTTACGCCCTGTCGTCCAATGTGGAGAGCGTCTCTCACAGTCGACGACACTTTCGAATTCTCCTCAGAAAAAACCCCTCCAAAACCCTTAAAATCAGCAGAATAGCCGTCGGCTTGCCGGTGACTCTCTGGCGATATGCCGGCCCTTGCGTCAGATATCGGCGACTCCGCTCTGGTCCTTTTCTCGCCGGAACCCCAAAAACCCGTCGTCTACCCTTTCCGCCACGGCCTCGAACCCCCAATCTCTCGCCTCTCCATCTCGTGGTCTCGTGGCAACTCTCTCCGCGTGTCAGTCTTCCGGCAACTTCAACTTCAGCCCAACGACGTCACCAAAGACGGCGAATTGGGTGCCGAAGTCGGCGGCAAAGTGGTGGAAGTGAAGCTTGCTAGTGGAGATGATGAGATCGGCGACGCGCAGTGGCGGAGGATCGCGTACGGTTCGGTGTCCCCGTTTGCACATCTTCAGAGTCGGAAAAACTCACTGTTGGCTCTGTCAAAAGTTTCGTTAGGCTCGTCTCCGTATAATGTTGAGTGGTAATTGAGTTGAGCAAATTTGAATTCAGATTGATTTCACATAGTTATATATATTATGAATTTTTTTCCCTAACATACATTTAGTGTTGTTTGATGCTAGCTTCAATTTCATAGTAACGCTCTGATTCTGTGCATTTGAAATTGAATTGTCTCAAGCTTGATAGGGTTATTTAAAGTGATTCTTTGTCAAGCTATATGCGAAGTGTTTGATTAATTTTCCACAATTGAATGTCAAGAATAAGATATTGTTAAGTGAGGTTTAAAAGAAAGAACACATCCACTAATGTGAAAACCCTCACTAGGTGCCACCACACAGAATTCCACTAATCAACAAAATTGATATATCAAGAAACCTTTTGAGACCAAAGCAGGAATTTCTGCAACATGAGGAAAAAATTAATATGATAGAAGATTATTCCAGTGGAATGACTTCTTCACATTTCCATACTCAGATACTCACAGCAAGTGATAATGGCTTCAAAACTTGTGTTGAAGACCCAACCACGTGAATTCTAGTCCCGTAGCTCTAAATCTCCATGTGGGAGTTTGAAAGGATTGAAGAGATGGCAAGACTTGGCTCTTTGAAAATATTTTATATGCAATAAGGAGGAATTCATATATTTGTTTTCCTAATTTCATTAGAACCTCAAAAGTAAGGGTATTGAGCTTTTTTATGACTTTCGTGTAGGCTTGCTCTGCAATTAAAAGCACCCAACATCCATCGATGCATGTAACTTTGAATACCATTTCATTGAAGAATAATTCACTATCAATTATGTTAAAATTTTTGTTTTCATACTTTCCTTTTTACTTTTATTTTTTTCTTCTTGTTTGTAATGCCGTTTGTATAGTGCAAATGTTAGTCTAGACAAAAGAATGTTTCTGCCCAGTTAAATTAATTTTACTTAAAATATCACTTCATATCTGTTAGTCTTTATTAAACTAGTAATCACACTTTTTTTTATATAATCAGGTGGGAATATGTTATGGAGTACAGCAAGGACATAAATTCTCTTCTCGGTAATCCAAAGTTGCCTCCTAGTTCGGTGATTGAAGACCCAAAGACAATTTTAAAGGTGGATATTTGTTTTTGATGTGGATTTGCAGGTTGTGTTTTGATTGTTTATCTGTTGGGCCTGGACCATGTTCGGGAGATATGTTCATATCTGGAACTTAATTGGTTCTATTTTAATACCTGTTACTGTATCTAAATACAATTTCTTTTTACATAGAAAGTTGAGGAGCCAACTTGTTTGAAGGCTGCATGGGAGCTGATGGAAATATTTTATTCGGACAAACAATCTCAAGGTTGGATTCCAGAACAGCTTGTTGATTGGTTAGCTGTAAGGATCTTTCTTATACTTACTTCTTATGTCACATGAATCCATGGTGGCGTTCCTCTTTCTGTTGGAGGCAATCTATTAAATCTGACAAATTAAAGAATTTTTTTAATTGGTAGGAATATGATACTCTACTGTCCGGGACTCAGCCAACAGTCCATTCAAAACTTGTGGAGTTTCAGAAAGAGCTTGTCGCTTTACAGGTTTAATTGTGCTTTGATTATTTATTTATTTTTTTCTTTTCATATTTGCTTTCATCACTTTTTGTAAGTACAAATATGAGGCAGCACACGGCTGATGTAGTTATCACTTGGGTATGACCTTTTGTTGGGTAGCAAAGCATTTGGCAGTACTTCCGCTTAGTTTGTATCAAGTGGTAGCAAGATTGTTGATTTATAGTTGGGCCACGAAGCCACAGTGCAAAAGTTTTTTTTTTTTTTTTTTTCCCTTTCTAATTGAATATTTATTCAAGAAAGAAAGAACGTACAAAAAGCTAGGAAACCTAGCCAGACCACATGGAGTACACACCTCAACAAGGGCTACAAGCCCAAACAAGGTAAAAGGACAAGGCAAATGAATGCCATCACAGACCAACACATGAAATAAGCCATAAACAAAAGAGTAGAAAAGACATCTTTAGTGTCAGACTGAGAAGACCACTTGAGCTTTAGAAGTCTCTATGCAGAAGATATCAAGATCCATAATAGATAAGCTAGTGATTATCTGGAGGATGTGAGGGAGGATAAATTATGACGGAAGGCTCCGGTCAGCTCCAAGTACTCTCACCCGCCTGGAATTCTTAGTTCTCAACTTCCATAGGTATCAACTCGCATCTAACTGAGTCAGAAATAGAATTTAACAGGTTAGTCCAGGAACAACAGACTTTTCTGCATATACGATCATTTCTCTCTCCAAATGTGATGATGCAAACAACTGGCTGGCTAGGCAAAACTTATTGATAGGTATCTGCTAAACTTGGTTTGACGTTTAAAGTGAGTGGTAGCCCATTGGATCAGATCTCTCCAATACCCAGGCAGCACATGAAAGCCACAAAGATTTTGGAATTGTCAAAAAACAATTGAGATCTGATATCGACGCCATTGTGTTGATGGGGTGGAAGCAAACTAGATGGGGCCATTGCCTAATCTTCTTTTCTTTCATTTTTTATTTTTTTTCTTTTTCTTTTGTAAATAACATTTCATTTTTTTGTTATTGTTTTAGCAAAATTCATTTACTATTTTAGTATTGTAATATCTTTAATTTGCTTCTTACTACCTTATGTTCCTCGGACCATCTGAAAATATTTGGTCATCTGAGTTTTGGCAACCTGACTAGAGATGTGAACCTGTCAAGCAGAATCTTTTGTCTAGACGAATTTTACGTGGAATATATTTCTTCACTTGTTTATTCATGGGGTTTTCTTAGTGGATGCAAATTTGATTGGGTGAAATGGTATAAATGTTATTGAAGATTATTCTTCTCAGGCAATTGAAGATGATCCTAAGTACTGGGAAGCATTGTCATCAGCATTGGCAGTTGGCTGGCTAGAGATTGTGGTAAGTTTTATTCACTTATTTTGTTGGTGATTTACATATCACACTGAAAAAAATGACGGCATATATGCTACTTGCGCAATGCACCAGTTTTATACTTCTTACTTGCAGGTAAAACTGTTGCGGTTGCATGGATCTTATCAGCTTGATCAGCTTGGAAACCTTGAGGTTAGTTATAAACTATTAACCTATAACAGTGCCTTAATGTCCTCAGTTCCCACTGTTCATACTTTATTTCACTATTTTTCAGGTTGTCTATTCTTTCTTGCTTCCCTGTCTATTGTATATGTTCCATTTATCACATGTAATTGTTTTACTTATTATTTCCTCATATTTTGAACTTTTGTAATGCCAGAGTTCGTATATTTTATAATGCTCATTGGTCTTCCATCCATATAACAAAACATGTTTTCTCTAAATCTTTGAACTTTTATACATGTTGGTGCTACACTTGTGCCTCATCATATATGGTCTTTTTTTTTTCTTTTTTGTCCCTCCATCCATTGCTTTTAACACCCTTCCGTCAGCACTTAACCTTTTTGCAACATAATGCATCAAAATTTCCATTTGTCTGACATAGCAAATACTGAGTTGATTGGTGATACAACCCTCAAAAATTCTGGCCAGCAAGGAATTGTATTCAACTCCAATTAACAGGAATTAAGTGCATGAGCAGCTAGCTCTAGTTAGTGTCTGCACGCGCGCGAGAGAGAGAGAGCCTTATGGGTTTAGTTGGTGTTTGAAGTGTGGAGTCTTTGTTACTATATAGACTGTTTTTGTTGTGTTGATGCAATTTGAAGTAGTGACTAAGAATTTAAACAATAATATCAGAGAATGAATTGGATTCATATTAGGGAGGTCAATAATGGTAGATATTTACATACTGTAGAGACTAATAGAAGGGATCATTGTTTGGTGGACGGGTAAAATATTTGGGTTGTCAAGCATGGTAATAGAGGTTTGAATCTTGAGATCTGCCACTTCATGCAAATAAGTTATGCATCCAGTCTACCCCTCCCAGCACGTTGGATTTACAGGGATCACACTGGATAATGACCCTTAGAGAGATCATTATATGATTTTTATATATTTGGATAAAGACTGTGATGTTGTGGCCTGAATTTTGTTTTTGCCTGAAAATTAAAATTTTATTTTCATTTTTAGTATTTTTATTTTTGCTTGCAGGTCGTGGACCCTGTTTAGTACTCTCTTGCAGCCCGATATATAAGTGCGTTTAGGGTTTGGAGTGAGAAATTACAGGAAACAGAGTGAGAGTGAGTTCGAGAACTAGGGTTTATAGTCTCCTGATTTTCACATAGTGAAATCTTTTGCCCGATCTTCACCGTGGACATAGGCTCAACTTGTGTCGAACCACGTAAATTTTTATGTTCTGTGTATGTGGCATGTTTACTTTTCTATCGTGATTCTTGTTTTGTTCTTGGTTTGCTACGTTTGTCGTAATAGACTATGATGAGGTCCTTGAATTTTGAAAAATTAGTTACAAAAAAACAAATTGACATGACAAAGGACATTTATGATGGAGTTATGGCTATGGTAAGAACAATTGCACAAGAAAGTGAACTCTCAATCACTATAGCCTGTAGTGAGGGGTTAGCATCAAGTCATGTTTTTGCCCTGGTTATAAAAAAAATATAATATATATCTTTAGGATTGTGTTGCCTAGACTTCTCGGCATTGGCGAGAGTGTCCTTGTCGACATGACATGGATATGGACATCGGATATGAGTCGGACGCTTCAACTTGTCTACTGGACGGCTGATGACATAAACCTTGAAAAGGATCTGTCTGGTTCAAAAATGGTGGTTTGTACTGAGGAATAGGGTTTTGAAAGATAGAAGATGACCTGAAATAACGCGCTGTGTATGCCTAAATTCTATTGCCTGACCGAGCTTGTTTTTCAGGCAAATGTTATAATATATGTTTTTTTGTTTTTTTTTTCGCCTGACCCTAATCAATGTTACCAAACATGCTTGTTTTAAGTTTTAACCTGTAAACTTACTATATTAAATACAGTATGTGGGTTACAGGCTTACAGCTGCAACCCACAATTACAATAATATATAATAAAATAAAGTATTAAAGCCTATAAAGGTATGCACGTGTTCTCCAATCCTCACCTATTTTTTAACCGCATGAGTTGTGCATTGCCTAAATTTGGCTCTAAATTGCATGTGTGAACCTTCTTGAAAAGTCACCTCAATATGGTCTATGCAAGTGGATTACTGATTTGGTGAGCGATTTGCAAAACATAAGAAATTTCTTTGTTAACCATGGCATGATACTGTCAATTTTCAACATTTATTCAAAATTATGTTTGCTAAAGATAGCAGAGACAAGATTTGTATCAAGCAGTATCATGGAAAGCATATGAGAGAAGGTTGCATTTGAGAAAATGGTGATGGATGCAAATTGGAGAATATCTCTAAGAGGAGATGGAAAAACAACAATGCAGATCAAGGTTTGTGAAGTTAAGCAGTGTATTGTCAATGACAGTTGGTGGGACGACTTGGAATACCTCTTGCATTTTACTGAACCTATAATCGACTTTTTAAGGTTAGCAGACATTGGCGGTCCTGTTCTACATTTGATTTATCATATGTGGGATACGATGATTGAGAAGGTGAACTCCAAAATATTTTAACATGACAAAAAAGATTTGCTCACTGGCTAATCAGATTTCTTTGATGCCATTCACTGTATTTTAGAGATAAGATGGAACCAAAGCAACACTCCACTACATTGTATGGCAC
>JAOTQH010230364.1:0-13879 GCA_025631255.1 Cornus kousa
TATATATATATATATATATATATATTGTGAAGGGATTCCAAGTTCAAACCATCCCCCTCATCTCTATTTCAATGTTTCACACATTAATTAAAAGGAAAATAATTTTTACACTGAATATTTATGGCAAATTATTAAACTTACTCTTTTAATTAGTCAATTATTCAACAAATAAAAAAGTGGAGCAATTCACAGTTGTATTTGGTATAAATAGCTAATTAAAAATTATTCGATTAAATAATTCACTGTAAATGTTCAGTGTGAGTATAACTACTAAAAATAAAAAGAATCTTTTCATATAAGGACTTTTTTTTACTCCTTTTTTTTTTTTCTTAATCATTCACGAATAAAAATTTAGAGCGGAGAGGGGAAAAAAAGGAAAAAAAATCAATTACGAAGGAAAGAATAAAAAAGATCATATTTATGTTTATATATATATATGTATACACACACACACTAGAGGAGAAAGATGAAAGAATTTAAAAAAGGTAATTTTGTCTTAAAAGTTTATATTTTAAAGTTTCATAACAATAGAAAAGACACATTAATTATGATTTTCATTATTGATATTTTAATCAATCAAAACGCGGCTGTCTCTAGCATCCCTCTAAATATTATATCTTCTCAGGCAATATTTAAATCGAATTCACCATAATTTATAATCGATTTGTTTATGTAATAAATTATTAATAGTTAAAGGGTTATCAAATTGAATATTTCAATTCAAAACCTAATTATCGGTGGGAATTCATTAATTGACAAGTTCTAAAATCACTCAAAAACAAAATTAATAATAATAAAAAAAATGTGTGTATTAACAATTTTAGTGGATATTGTTCCCCTTGAAAAAGACTGATGTTGGAAATGGGTTGGGCTTTTTGCCAACACAAGGCCACACCTCATTTAAGTTTTTTAAGGTCCCGCAGGGTACTGTTTGGTAACCTGATTGAACTTGTACGCAATGGGAGATAGAGATAGCCACATAAACCAGTTGGAACTTGGAATGAGTCCCCATATCTGCCTATATAAATCAAGATCCCAAAATTATGTTTGGATGTGAGTGATCGTATAAATGGTCAATTGATAAACTTGATTTTCATTTATAAGCCTCACCATATTTAAGAGGTTTAGTTTTCTACAGAAGGTATGTTTACACTAATACTACTATACTAGTATGAATTGTCTCCATCAGTATTAAAATTGTTGCAATGCTTTCGTAATCTTATCATAATTGGATATATAGAGAGAGAGCAAGCCTTAGCAATTATTAACATAAAAAATTGATACATCTTCAAAATTCGGAGATGCCACTATCGGCTGAATGTTGTGTGTAGGATGTAAACCCCATAAAAAATGATACTCTACATTTTTTGAATTTGAAGAACAGAGAATGTCGACCGAGTATTATGTGAGCCTCCATAATATGACATCACTCTGACATGATGTGATACCACCTACACTCAAATTCACATATTTCCTATTGATATATTTTAAATTCCAAAGATGTATTATTACTTTATATATAAACAACTCACATATTTTTTGTTGATATATTTTGAATTCAAAAGATGTATTATTACTTTATATATAAACATTCTTTTAGTTTGAAAAAATCAAAGACTCAAAACATTGAAGCCTTTTTGGTATTCACAACATAATGAGAATTGCACGTGCCATTTCATTATTTTAATGTCTTCCACTTTGGGGGATGTTTTCAAAACAGACATTATTTATTTATTTATTTTTATTTATTTATTTTTTTATGGGCATATCATACGGCATCTATAGGGCAAGAACACAAAAGAAATATATAAACCGGCAACAATCAATAGCAAAAGTAACACCCACTAAAGTTAAGATTACAGTCCGACAACAACCAAAAACAAATGAGTGTCAACGTAGCCAAAAACCGATCAACTAACAAACAGCAAAAATCACAGCGCCTAACAACACAAACTGTCCGTGGCTGCTAACGTGAGGATATCCTCAGGAATATGAACAAGAGCAAGATCCCTATGAATGTGACCCCTTGAAAGCTTTGCAATAGCGTGAATAACTTGATTACCAGTTTGCTAAACATGGCTAATGCGATAGAAGGACAATCTCCGAAGTACCTCTTGGACATCAAAGACAACTGAATGAATGTCAAGCGGTCCAGGAGTAACACCTGACACAGTCTCAGTGACAATCATAAAATCACATTCAAACCAAACCCGTGAAAGTGAAGAAGAAATAGCCCAAAGAACTACTTTGCGAAGGCAAATGGCCTCAGCAACTGTTGCACTAGCCTCAGCAAAGTTTTCAAACAGACTAATGGATTCCACTGACGTAAGAAATGGATAACTGATAATATATATATGTGTGTGTATATATATATATATGTGTGTGTATGTATAGATAAAGTAATATGGAAAGTTGACACTACCTTCAGGTCAATTTTATAATGAAATAGGGGTAGTAGTATAAAACTCTATAAAAGTCAAGACGGCATGAGTAGTATTCTTATTTTCTCAGTCAATCTTATTGCATGCACGAGTCATGACAAGAACTTGCAGATGGAGAGCACTTGGAATTATAGTTGAGTGGCGCGCGCGCGCGCATAGATATATATATATTATAAAATGAATAAACATAATTGGGATATGCTGATTTGGACAATCCTTGAATGAGCATAGTATTTTTGAAATTTTACTGCTTAAAAGTGAATTTTTATTCATTTATTTTCTAAAAAAAATTAATACTTATTTTGTACAAGTAGTTATTTTCATACTCGAACTCACAATTTTTACGTACTAATAAAAAGTATTCACGTGTCAAACATTTTTAAATTTTCAAACACCAAAAATAATTACTTTGTACAAAATAATGCTAAAAATTAAATTTGTCTCCAATCCATCTCTCATTAGTCCGCGTTTGGAAGCAGTCATTGTCATGAGGGCTGCCTTCCAACATTGTTTTACAGACAAGAATGAAGGAGAAGTCTCAGCCAGGAGACATGTACAGGGATATGCTAGAGTGAAACTTACCCATATATCAAGTAGTCATTGCCAAAAATAAATGTGGTATATTAGCTTCATTTTCCGAAAAAAAAAAATAATAATAAATGTGGTATGGGTGGTTGTCAATGTTTCTTAAACATCCATTCGTGGGCGTATTATGTTCACGTATCTTTGTTTTCACAATAGGATATTATCGGACAGGGACCTAATTTATAGTGTTCAGCCGAGAAACAGACCCAAAAAATTATACAAAGGAAGGCGGTCTTAAGCAACAACAATATATTGTTGTTATCATTAGAATTTGAGTGGGGACTTTCTTAAAATTTTCTCAAAAAAAAAAAGGAAAAAAAAAGAGTAGGAATTAATATTTTCAAAATTCTTATAAAATTTATCGGTAATTTTGTTAAAAAAAAAAAAAAAAAAAATTACAAATGAATGTACCCCGTGTTCGAGTCTACCCCTTTAATTCATAAATTCACAAAACTTTGTTATTTCTTGGTACTTTTAATGATTTTATTTTTTTATTTTTTTATTTTTTTTAGGGTAACAAAGAATCAACTCACCAAGCCAATCACTTTTAACAACGTAAAATGATAAGAATTTGGACTTATTTACGCAAATATGTAAAAGTTCAAATCATATATATTAATCGAACTTTTATATTCTCTTTCTTTAAACTTTTTTTTTGGCCAAATTAAACTTTCATCCTTGACCATCTGATATAACTTTATTTTATGGTATTTTGAGTTGATTTTGATTTTTTTTTTTTTTTCTTCGGTGTAAGATCATTTTAATATTGGCTACATGATGATTTAATTTGTTCACTATATTTTATATTCAAAATATGCTAAATTTAAAAGAGTTCTCAAAACAACTATCATGAAGTCAACCTCATGATAGCATTACTCGATCCAAAATATATATATATATATTTTTAATATGCAAAAGGACTTTGTCATCTAAATTTGCAGGGTGTGTAACTATATTTCAATTATTGTTGCATATATTTTGATGAAAACTACGTTAAATCATAATTTATATATGTTGGTTTTATTGTGAATTTTATTACACTATTAATTTCATAATAATTAGATGAAACGGTTTATTTTAAATAAGTCGTAAAAACTATAATAAGTCGCCACTTTCTCAATCACTGTTAAAAACTTACGTAAAATACTCCTATCATCTCTTTTTCCAAACGATGGAAGATGACCGAAATTACAAATTAAATATTATAATAGAGATGATTTGTAATATATATATATATATATATATAGACAAAATTAAGATATGAATGTATCGTGACGATGACTAGTAGAGTGATGAAGATTAGAGTCATTTGAGTGGTCCAAACTCAGAAGCCCACAAAAGATTGATCCATGTGATGAGTTCAAATCAAATCTTTTAATCTATAGTGATGGAGTTTTATGCTTTGTGGACATGCAACGTCTACCAAGTTAAAAATTAAAAGGGGACCCTTAAGTATACTATACAATAATACAACCCTAACCCAATATATATATATATATATATATATATATACAAAATTTCATACTAAGATCTAAATTTTCCTACCATTAGATGTGCAAACTCTAATAAGTTACTTACGTGACTTGTGAGAGTGTTGCATGTGTCATGAGGTGGATTAGTCCCACCTATAAAGTATAGGGATGCAATGGATACCTCCTCTATAACAAAAAAAATAAAATAAAATAAAATTTAATATTACCATTCTTTGTATGGACTATGGACAAGTACACGGATACGCACAACACAGATACATCAATACACCGAATTTTAAAAAGTAGGACACGGTTATATATAATTATAAATTTTTATTTATATACATGTACTGAGTAATAATATTATAAAATTTTAATTCATTTTTAGTTTTATATAAGAGTTGTAATGACTTTTATATCATATATATATATACATTTATTATATCATATATTAGTGTTTTTATTTTAAATGAAAAAATATCATTTAATATTTTGCTTGTGATCATATGTGTATAATGTCAATTTTTTTTAAAGTAAAAAAATATGAATATTTTAGAATGTGTTCATATTATTTTTAATATTACGGCGGGATAGACTTGTGTTAGAAATATTTTTGTAGCTGCAAGAATTTCTCTCTCTAAACTTTTATTCAGATTTCTTACAACATACAATCAATACCTCTCTCTCCCTACTTCAACTCTATTTATAGACAATTTATAAAGGCTTGTTGGGCTATTAGTTTCGGGCCTCACGCTTGGGTGTGCCTTACTTATTTCTGTTTGGTTCCTTGGGCTCGGCCCAGTTGGAGGGTCCATTGAGGGGATTGGGTTCAGCTGCCAAGCCCGCTGTGGCTTTCGTGGATCGGGTTTGGCCCACGCCAACTCCGGCGCTCTCAGAGGTTTTTATAATTAGAATTCTTTTCAGCGTATTATTGTTATCTTTTAATTCTCTTGTACTCTTGCTTGTTTACATATTAATTGTTTGGTATCTCTCGAATCTGTACCCGGACTTGATCATCCGTAGTTCTAGAATTGTGGGGTATCACAAATCATTACCCAGGTATGTCTTCCTTCTCAAATCTCATTTCCAAGTCTGTTCCATCCCACCTCTTAGTTCAGCTCACTGCCATTCCAACAGACTTGGAAATCCAATCTTGCATTCTCTTTTTTCATCCTTCAAAAGCCCTGGACCAGATGGCTTTAACTCTTACTTTTTCAAGCATGCTTAGCCTATCATAGGCCAAGATATCACTGCAGCTATTAAGGATTTCTTCATCTCTGGAAGAATGCTTTCTGAAATCAACTGCTCATACATTGCCCTTGTACCTAAATCACCTAATCCTTCCACAGTGAATGATTTCAGGCCTATTTATTGTTGTAACTTGCTATACAAATGCATTTCCAAATTAATTGCAACAAAATTAGGCAAAGTCCTCCCACTTCTTATTAGAATATCATAGACTGCATTCATTAAAGATAGGAAGATCACTAACAACATTTTGTTAGCATATGATCTCCTTAATGGATACCATAAAGCCTCTCACCCTCCATTTTGTACACCAAAATTGACTTGAAAAAAGCTTTTGACTCACTGCATTGGCAGTTTATTTTAGACACGCTTTACCTTTTTGGTTTTCCCATCCAGTTTATACATTGGATTGAGCAGTGCATTTCCACACCTTCCTACGCCATCTCACTCAATGGGGAACTGTTTGGCTACTTTAAGGGAAAAAGAGGTATCAGGCAAGGGGATCCAATTTCCCCTTTGTTTTTTGTTTTGGCAATGGAAGTACTCTCACTGGCTCTAAGTAAAAATATCTCACAGAGTGCAGCCTTCAAATTTCACTGGAGATGTAGCAAATTTGACATTTCCCATTTAGTTTTTGCAGATGATAATTCTATTGTTCTCTTATGGTAACCTCAATTCAGTTGAGGTCTTGTTCTCAGCTCTTAATAATTTTATGAGATTCTCAGGACTTTCAATCAACTGCTCTAAAAGTCAAGTATTTTTTGCTGGGGTAGACACTCACACAAGGAGTAGTATTTCGTCCCTCTTGCAGTTTGAAGTTGGTGTCCTGCCAATAAAATATTTAGGGCTACCACTCTCCTCATCTTCACTCAATGCAAATGACTGCCAGACTTTGGTTCAAAGGATTACAAAAAGAATTGGCTTGTAGGCTTCAAGGTTCTTATCATATGTAGGTAGAGCAGTTTTGATAAAATCAGTCCTCTACTCTATACAGGCCTATTGGACCCAAGCTTTCATTCTTCCACAGAAAGTCATAGATCAAATTAACCAAGTTATCAGGAGCTTCTACTGGTCTGGGGTGGAGCTTACAAAGGGTGGGGCCAAGGTTGCAAGGTCAGCCATTTGTAGGCCAAAGGTTTATGGAGGTCTTGGTTTTCCTTGTTTGGAGATGACAAATAGAATTTCAAGCCTCAAACATATTTGGAAGCTATGTTCTTTGAAAGACTCTCTTTGGGTTGCATGGGTTAACAGGTATCTCATTAAAACTAAGTGTTTTTGGTCTGTAAAAGCTTCATCTCTGAGCTCTGGATTCTGGAGAAGGCTGCTCAAGTTGAGGGGAATGGCAAGGGGTTTAGTTAAACACAAAGTTGGTTCAGGGGTAAGCACAAGTTTATGGATGGATTACTGGCTCCCATTTGGTCCTATCTCAGCCCAGCTTGAACTCACTGAAGTGGAAATTCTTCAACTGGACTATCAAGTCAAAGTCGATAGCCTAATTTTCAACTTTCAGTGGTCCATCCCACCATCCTTTCAAGTACTCCCATTCTTCTAATCACATGACTTCTTATCACAATTACACAACATTGCTACAGCCTCACCAACTCTAGATTTGATTCAATGGTTACCAAGTGCCCTATCAGATTACTCCCACAAGCTTACAATGGAATATTTCATACCACCATCATTGTTATTCAATTGGCCCCAACTAATTTGGTTTAAACACCACATCCCAAAGCATGGACATATTGTTTAGTTGGCTCTCAAACACAGGCTATACACTTTGGACTCAAAACTCATGAGGTACAAACACTACACCAATGCATGTTATCTCTGTCTTGATGACTGGGAGTCTTTGGACCACCTGTTCTTTAAGTGCAAGTATAGTTCAGTCATTTGGGAATTCATACAGAATGCTGCAGGTTTCTATATTTCTCCAAACAACTGGGAAGATCTTATAGTGTGGTGTTCAAGCTCGTGGACTCAAAGCAGATTCATCACTCACAAATTACTTCTATCAGCTGCAGTCTACTTTATTTGGCAAGAAAGGAATACAAGGGCATTCAAGAACGCATCTGCCTCTCCACAATTCCTTATTAGAGCAATTAAGAGTTGTGTTAGAGCAAGACTCGCCTCTATAAGTTAAATAGTGGAGCAGACTTAAGGATGATTGGCTCTTTAAATGACCTGCAAAAACTATTCACAGAAGGTTGTGAATTTGCTCACAGACAGTCATACTTTCTTTTTTGAGGTTACACCCTGGGCTTGCTCAAAAACTTATTGCAGTGTTGGTACTGGTCTTTGGCGCTCCATGTGAGTTCATTCTCCAGTGACTAGAAGGTTGGATCGAGATAGATAGATGTTTTGATGATTGTAATGTGGTATGTTAGTTTGTTTGTTGTTGTTTTGGTTCTGCACAGCTATTATTGTTGCTGTGGTGCTCTGTCCATTTAATCGACCTTGTACATTCCTTTTTTTTCATTTATACATGCTTACCCATTCAACACAAAAAAAATTAAAAAAAATATATATATATATGACATGTATTTTGGGACATCCCAAAATGAAAAGATGGATAATTATTTTGGGCCGGAGGAAGTAGCATTTTGCATTCAATTGAAATTTATGGAACTGGATAATTTTTTTTCTTAGCACATTGATATTGTAGCGTTTTTTAACGCACTTGCATCTATTTTCAATACATTTATTCTACATTTCAATACATTTTCCGCATAGTAACATAATCATTACAGATAACATAGCACGAGTAATGATATTTAAACTTATTTATTTGGCGAAAAATTAATAGTCTGACTTAATTAATTACTACCATCAAATGTCGTAAAGTGGGTCCTATTGGAAACCTAAAAATGTTATATATAAGTAATTTTATTAGACTATTGGGCCGAACTATTCACCGTAATTTCATTTTTATTTTTATTTTTTTATTTTTTTTATGTATATATATAGAGAGTCCAGTGCAAAAAACACCCCTAATATATATTTTGTGTAGCACTTTCACCCGTATTTGAAAAAGTGTGATAAAAACACTCATATTCTTTTAAAATTGTGTGGAAACACCCCTCAATTAGAAATATAACATAAAATAATGTTGTAATACTTATTTTGCCCTTTTACTATTTCAAAGATACCCAAGGGGTGTGTATGCTAATAATCTCATAATATAGGGGTGTTATGCACATATTAACTATATTTAACTCACTTTTAAAGATTTTCTCTCGCCTTTTCGAAAAAAAAAATCTCTCTATATTTTTATACTAACAGTGTATTCTCTTAAAAAAAAAAAAATTGTTGTCACAATTGTCAGATTCATGTACTATTATATGGAATGAAAATTTCAGTTCCTTTTATGATTATAATTAAAAAGAAAAAAATTATCTCCAATTAAATTTTAATATAATTATTAGTTTTCATTAAATATATAATTAAAAAAATTAAATTAAAGATATTTATTCATTATATAAATTATATACTTACATTTAATTTTTTTAACTTTAGAATTTACAATACATTTTCACAAATATATGTATAAAATTCTTTATATAGTAACAAATGGGTATTCAATCTTTATTGTAGAAAAAAATAATAAATGAATGTTCAATCACCTACCGTCATCATATTATTCAAATCGCGATAAAATTATGTTCTCAATTAAATCTAACCGTTAAGAATAAAACATTCAAAATAACAATAGTTTATATAGTGCAAAAGATGCCCCTATAATATCACACCCCTCATGTACTAAGTGACCATTCTAGTCATTTCATAAAATGATGGATTTTAAAATTATATGTAAAATGTGTATATAAGGCCAATTTAGTCAAATTATAAGTTAAATATGTCAGGAGGGACTTATTTACATCAAATTAAAATTTTAGTGTTATTTTTCGCACATGATAGGTGTGATACGCATTGTAAATATACTATAAGGGTGTTTTATGAAAAAATATATATAATCTTTTTAATAAAAATATATATATATATATATTAACTTCACACACACACATATATATATATAATCTTTTTAATAAAATATATATATATATATATATATTAATTATAATGATTGTGTCAAGTCATTGGTACAACGAATCCACTGGCTAACCGTTTTAACCATAGATTGATAGAAAATATCATTTTCATTCACCCACCATAAGGTATTTACGTATCAAAATTAGACCGCTATTGATTTAATTATACAATTTAAGGATTTCTAGAAGTGTTGCTGATGAGTATTTTACATCTTTAAAATTAAATTATCTTTTCCAAGAAGATTTGCTTCTCATAAATGAAATATTTTACTTGCAACATGGTGTGAATGTGATATAACTTTGAAATAAAATAAAATAAAATAATTATTCAGTCTCATGTATATATGAAATATTTATTTCTCTGAGGAGGTGTCATACTTTGATTTTTAAAAAGGATTACTAGAAGTGTTGGGGATAAGTATTTATCTTTTCGAGAGTAAAATAACTTTTCTTACAAGTTCTGTTTCTGTTAAATGAATTATTTTACTTGCAACATGGTTGATGAGTGATAAGTTTGAAAATATATATTTATATATTCAGCTTCTTATATAAATTTATTTTCTTGATGAGGTGTCATACACTCATTCTTTGATTTTTAAAAAAGATTGATTACTACAAGTGAGTGATAATAATATATCTATAAATATATTATATCACATTTTATATAGTGGAGTGTCAAATTAGTCATTTTATAAAATTTGGTAAATATGTCTATCGAAAAAAAGAAAAAAAATGTTAAGGATGTGGTTGAACACACTTGCCAAATTTCATGAAAATGCAAAGTAAAAAATCTTGAAGGATTTACCCTTATATAATTTGTCTTAATTTTTTAAAAAATTCAGTGTAATATAATTTGTCCCTGATCCGATCCCATTCTTCAATAAAAAAATTTAAAAAAAATTACAAAAACTTTTAAGTATTCTGAAAGTGTCTAAATGATATCCTTGTTGTATCCATGTAGTATTCTAGTGGCGTCCAATCAAAAAAATAAAATATTCAATTTTTAAGATTTTTTTTTAGTATATCCGACATATATCCAAACTGTTTCTGCATATCCAAATTGCCAATAGCGCTATGACACCCTGGCAGAAGTATACATGCATTCTAAGGTTCAATTTTCCATCTTGGGTAGCAAAAAAAGAAAAAGAGAAAGAGGAAGCACTGTTTTGGGCTTGGTCCAGAATGCCATGGTATGGATTGGACTCAAATGGGGTCGTAAGTTCAATTCGAGTATAATAAGGCCATGAACTAGCAAGCACCATACAATGATACTTTTGTTTGCTATTCATAAACGTTCACAATAACTAATTCAACTCTCTAAATTTTGGATTGATTTGGATCAAGATTATATTTACTCGTCATTGCAAAATTGTTCCACGATTTAAAATTTAGGGACCAAAGGAGGGATTAGCTATATATACACACATATTTATGCGTGTGTATACTTGTTTATATATATATCTATATAGGTCCAATTACAATATGATGAAATGGGCTACACACTACGGAATAGGGATAGCCTTCTTCCTACATAGACCCCCAAACCCATGTACCTTTATTTAGATTTTGAGTCCCAGACTTTCCTCCAGAGGAGTAGGACACGCCACTCTCACTAGACTTGTACATTTTTAATTTTAAGATTAAAGTGCAAAAACTTCACTATTATATAAAAAAATGTGCAAAAAATACTCACATGCATATAAATTCCCAACATTTGAAAATACGTGTAAATTGCTCTCTAATATATGTTGATAGTCAATTTTTACCTTTTTCTTTTATTTATATAAAAACTCCAAAATAGCCTTAAAAATTGAAATTAGTGTTTTTTTTTTTTTAGGGCATTTTAGTTAATTCAGTCTTCAAATTAATAAAATGTACTTTTTTGCTCAATTTGAAAAATATGATTTTTTTTTTAACATCAAAGAAGTATTTGCATATTTTATAGTGTATATAACAAGTTAGTTTATTTTATTTTTTATTTATTATTTTTTTTTTTTCAGAATACTCCTATAACTTTATTAATTTGTTTTAATTGATGGCTTATTAAAGATGACCATGATTGAATTATGTTGTAGTATATGCAAATGCTGGATTTTGTAAGTTCATGCATTTAGACATGAGTTTACAGACCATTTTTAATAAGTTTGTATTATATATTCAATATTTTTTTTATTTCTCTCTCTCTCTCTCTCTCTCTCTCAATATTACAGGAATGCCAACAATGTTTTTGTGTCCTGATTATGTTAGGAACTCCTTGTCCAAGTTCAAGTATTTGAGGAAAATATATATTCACATTGATTGTTGAAGAACCAACTAGTCGTGATTGGGGGGTGACATGTCATTCGAACACAGAGCTATCTGGTGTGGTAAAAATAATTCTTTGAATGATTTTTATTAACCTAGTTGTATAATGTAGTGAATAAGTCTCACCTACACTTAAATTTATAAACTATATTAATGCTCTGTTTATTTAGATGTAAAATACTTTTAAAAAAATATTTTTTTATTTTTTGTTGTTTAGTTGTTGTAAAATATTTACGAATAAAAAAATATTAATGTTTAACAAAAATAATTTATCCATCAATTTTCGACAAGTTATTTTACATGTCCCGCCCGATGGGTTCGATCTCAACCTCAACATAGACCTTTACTAAATACCGACAAAAAAAATATTTTACGTCGAACTAAACGAGCCTAATGAACAAAAACGTCCATCAATTACATTTTTTTCACCAAACAAATAGGGAAAATATAATTTGCTCATGACATATATGTTTATCTACCTAAACAATATGTGTTGATGTTATTGCATTTGTTGTTGTCGTTATTCCAGGAGTGTCAAAATTCAGATGCCAGCCGTCTGCTCAACTCTATTCTGAATCTTTCACCATGAAGTAGTTAAAAATTCCGGTCTTGCACACCCTAAAGGCACCAAATTGAGGATACTGCAGTCAATTCCACCATTACAGCACCAGATTAGTCGAGGGTGATAAAGAAGATAGTAAGGCTCGACCCTCGGCGGACTGAGTGCCCAGCCCAACACCTTACCATATATCCAAGCCCGTGGGGCTATGAGTATTAAGTTGTTTATATATATAATATATACACTCCCTCTCTCTCCCTCCCTCCCTCCCCACATATATATATAAATATGTATGACTTGGAATGCACAAGGTAGGTGGTACAGAATACCCAACAAGTTTTTAGTTTCCCCCACCAAGAAAAGAAAAGAAAAATGTTTGGAAGAGTTTCCCAAAAATTAAAAAAGTAAACAACCTATTATTTATAGGACTCGAACTCTCAAACTCTAAAAAAATAAAATAAAATAAAAAACTATGGATCAGCCACAGGCCATTTGGTAATCTTCCCAAATGGAATAGTAGGTTTTGTAATTATTTTATTAGCTTATTTCTCAAAAACACACATGCCAATTCAAGCATCTGCTTCACACTGTATTCAGAATCTTTGGTGAAGAAGTAGCCAAAAATGCTGGTCTTGCACGCCTTGTCCTCTTGCATACAAACCATATATAAATACCATAAATCCCCGTGTATATATGTGTGTGTGTCCAATTCAACATATAATTTTTTTTTCCTTTATTTTTTTAGTTGAAAGACATGAAAATAACTCGAGGACTGAATACAAATCTAACATTTGACAAGTTCTTTTTTTTATTGAATTAGGAACATCTTAAAAGGAGAAGTTTACGAAAATTAATAACCAAAATTACATATAATTGCAAAAGAGTACTGCTACAAAAATCAATAAATAGTGTCTAACAATTACTCTTGTCAGCATTTTAAAAATAACAAAATGTTCATCCAATCAAAAATCCCCACATTAGGTCAATTCTATAGCCATAATAAAGTCTTTCCATTGCGAAATTGAAAAGCTTTTGGTATGTTTGGTTGCATGAAATTTGAATCTTGGAATTAAAATTTATGATTATTATTATTTTTTTTAAAATTTTAATAACACACCCTCCTAACAAAATTAATGCACTTAACATGCATTGTTGGTCGACACTCTCGCAACGGTAAAAACATAGGGGCCTAAATGATACGTATTATTTGCATATTTAAGG
>JAOTQH010230381.1:0-13878 GCA_025631255.1 Cornus kousa
CTCCTGATCTGGACCCCCTATTTCTCCTTTCATACGTGACAAAATCATTGGGACTTTGCATCACTGTCTCCCCTCTCTCCTCCTGCAACCCTATCTTACCACCTGCTTTTTCCTGAAAATGAGAATTGAGAACATCATTAAACAAACACAGTGCCTCATCCACTCTACCCTCAAAAGAACCCCCAACAAAGGACCCACTTCCAATCCTTTCTCCCTCACCCACTCCTCCTCAAGATCATTCACTCCGACAACATTCGAGTCGCTAACCCAATTTCCCCCAGGCGGAACTACAGCCAAATTCACTGCTTGTTCCAAGTCTTCCCATGGAATCATTCCCAAGTCTCCATCCAGAGAAGAACCTGCAGCTCCTTCCCAATCATCAAGAATAGAAGAGGAATGCGAGCAAAACTGCGAAACAGGCTCTCCTCCTCTGTCGAAACTCCTCCTGAATCACCAAGAAAACCTTTCGACACCAAATGGTCCCATATCTCCTTCAACAGAATAGTAGCCGTATCATCATCAAGCTTCACCTTCACATCCCGACCTACACAAATTGTAACTCCCTCGCACAAGCCTTCACATCGCCGAGAGAAACCAAGTCTAAACCCAGAATCACCATCCTGTCTGTCCACAAGAACGGAGTCCCTCTCACCCTCTGCTTCTTTAGAGAACGAAACAGAAGCTGTCCCACCCATCACCCGTTCCAAAGAAATCGTCAACACCCCCAAAAAAGGAGAAGTAGAAGAGGAGCACGGTTTATTAGGAGAAGAACCAGAAGGAACTGAACACATACCCGATTCAAAACCGGACTGCGAAGATGCCACCCATTTTTACTTATCCTTTCGTGACCATTTCTTATGAAAAGCGGGAAGGATAACCTTTTGCTTCGGCAACCGACGTCTCAAGACCGGAACCTTCACTCGCCGATCAACGTTCATTCTCGTTTTTATCGAACCAGCAACACAAGGAGCTCTATCATCTCTCAAGGAGGACAAGGGCTCAAACCTGTTAGACACCGGCCCAGATCCACAACTCGGTCCACTTTTTAATCCCGCAGACCCATCAAATTTAACTTCTTTAGAAGATTGGACGCTCGGCCCACCAACCACAGCACAAGGAACTTGCACATCACATTCAAATCCCAAAGAAACAGAAATAGGCCTCTTAGAAACTGAATTAGGCCTTTCAGGCCCAACAAGCGGCCCAACAGACTTAGGCCCACCATTACAAGAAATAGGAGCCTCGTAACCAAGCCCTCCATCAAGCCCAACTGAATGGGAAGCCAAATTTGAAGTGAAATTTGAATTGACCGTGGGGGCAGCTGTTCTCCATTGGGAACGGACATATCCTGAGCGCCAACCACGTGGACGCTCTGAAAACCTCTCCCTCCCACGCGCCTGATGCGCGTGGAAACCACCGCTTCGTCTTGTTTGATCCCGCTGCTGCACAAAAGGCCGACGACCAAATCCGGTAGGACCTCCGCCCCACTGCATCATTCGAAACCCATCATTCCGACGACGATTTTGTAAAAAAGGAAGCCCTTCCTTCCGCTTCTGATTGAAGATCCGTTTAAAGCACTCCGAATTACGAATCCAAAGCGCGTCTCTCCATTCTTTCCATACCTGGAATTCTGCCATTCCTTTCTTCCCCATGGATTCCCACCGCAGCCATTCTCCTTAAGCAAGTACGAACCATCACCACCTTCCAAGCTATCTGTCGTTGGAACAAACTCGGGAGGCTCCTCCTCCCAAATAAACACCTTATAGCAAAACTGATCATTGTGAATGAACACAAACGGAGGGCAAACCCGACCATCAGCGACGGTAATACGGACTCTTTCAGCATCCAAAGCTTCATCAGCTTCCACCCAAATAAACCCACTACAAAGATCACCAACTATCACGAACAGAGCATGACACCAAAGGTGGAGAGGAAGACCATACAGCGTCACCTTCTTCAGCCCCTTCTCTTTCAACACTTCCGAGCACCCAACCCTAAAGCTCCAAGCCTCCAAACAAAGAGATGCCGTTCCCCAGTCACGGCGACCCCCTTTAAGAACACGAAAGGCTTCCGTCGATGAGGGAAACCGGAAAAGCAACAAAGAATTCGGCAGAGTCGAGACCGTCACACCTACGGAGATCTTCCAAGTACGCGAGGCCCAAGCTGCAATCTGCGCCCTGTCACCCACTTCCTTATCAAATTTCCCAACCAGACACAACCGGAGATCTTCTCTTCTTCTTCATACCGAATCATCATCCAAGAAAATCGATGGGCCCCTATACGGATTTGCAGATCTAGCAGATCCACCTTGGAACAAGCAAGGCAATCTAGCAACCTCCAAGAAAGAGCGCGTGACAAAGAACAACAAACCAAAGCAAACCAG
This sequence comes from Cornus kousa, assembly GCA_025631255.1. Taxonomy (NCBI): domain Eukaryota; kingdom Viridiplantae; phylum Streptophyta; class Magnoliopsida; order Cornales; family Cornaceae; genus Cornus; species Cornus kousa. The sequence continues at coordinate 2,384 of JAOTQH010230381.1, forward strand.
ACGAAACAGTCAACAGCAACCACAAACCACAGACCTAACAAAAGTTGGAATAGGCAAGTCAAATTTGGCATCAAATGTCAACTGCTAAGGTTTTGCAATTGATTTTGTTCATGGTAGCCAAAAGTGACGAAAGCAACTTTGTCATAGATGTTTAGGAAAATTCTCCCCAAGATAAACATATTACTGATAGTATGAGCAATTTGGAAAGAACTAAAGCTTCATTTAAACTAAAAGAGCAGCTTGAACAAGTTGTACCCACCATTTTGTAGAGTTGAATTTAGTTTAATTAAGTAGAAACTTATGGATACAAAGGCTGTGATATCCTCTCGAGCAATAGGTATACTTGAATCTGCCTGAATAGGAAACATCAATGTTAGTCCATCACGCCCTTCGTTGAAGAAACTGCAGCCCTTGCAGCAATTCAATCTGTAGCAAACTTTAGACTCTTCAATCTATATGGAAAGTGGTTGGGGAGGTATGTTGTGGAGAAGAATTTGACGAGGATGGTGAAGGGAAAGATTAGGAATGCAAGGTCGAATTCAAAAGAAACCACAAGTTTGTAGGATGTTGTTGTGGAAGGGCATTAGAGAGGGTTGGGAGGAGTTCTACCATGACACTGTTTATGTTTTGAGCACCTGGGCAAGTGGTATGATGTGTTGTCTTAGGGAGGTCTTCCTCGCTCTTCAGAATTGCTGGGTTGTTTCAAACAGAAATGCTTTTGTTGCAGAGTATATTATGTTTACAGAGAGAGAGTCGTGTGAAAGCCAGATCTGTCAGGGTAGTTGCAATGTTGATTATCGTTATTATAATGCGATTTTACAAGGGACTTCAGGAGTGTCTTTTCTGGTTTTCTAGGTGTTGGCCTAGGGGGTAGGCAACTGCTTAATCTTGCGACAAACATTTATCTGGAGAAAAACAGATGCACTTCTACAGATGAATTCCATACTTAAAAGCTTGATTCTGGACCATGCGAGATGATATTTCTACTGGAGGAAAAAGCTGGGGAAAAGCATAGAGCGTGCAGGTTCAGCTCCTTGCAGCCATCTGAAGGAGATATTCTCCATTTTCCATTGTGGAATTCATAGGGTATTTAAAGTTATCATGAGACACCACTTCAGTGCTTTTTGAATATATTAACACGCATTTGTCTACAAAATAAGTTAGATTATAAGCTATATGAGTGAAATATTCAATTAAAATTACATAAGTAGGTACACAGGTAAACCCACCTCTGTATGAACGAACTCTATGGTCAAACATTAGGCAGTGGCCAGGACAATTCATCGGCTTAAGTCCAAACTCTTGATTTTCGACCTGCCCCCAAAAAATATTATTATTATTATTATTATTATTATCATCATGTAACAGGAAAAAATAATACAAGAACTTTGGAAAAGAAAAAATGACCCACAAAAAATGAATATGACGAAACCAATCTTTTTCCAGGCAATATACAATCAAGGTTCCATTACATTATAAAGTTTAATCAAGGTTCCGTTACCTTATTAAGTTCTAATTGAAGTAACCTGTTTTTACAAGATGCAACAATTACCAAGTAATGGAACATAAAAATGTGGAATAGGTGGTAGTGGTACTAAGACATGTAAGGTTGCATGGACCGGGCGGGGTTTAGAGAGGTGGGATTTCTTACAGGGCCATCTATGGAAGAGCATTATGAGGATAAGGAGATTCATCCAAGCATCTTTTCTTAATGCGGGGAAATGGACCAAACACCATTTTAGTATAATGTTTTGTTTGGAAAAATTCAAAGACTTCAAGAATTACCGTTAATGAGGAAACTGCAGTTGCGGAGTTTGCTTCGTCCTTGAGTGAAGGTATGATTTGAACTCCTGCCTCTAGGAGAATTCTAGGATTTAGTGTTGGACGCAGTGGATGAGCTGCGTGAGATGAGATAGTTTTCAAAGATCTCAGAAAGACTATCAGATGGAAGGGATCCCATATCAGGGAATTCAGTGTTAGATCCTTCTACAAGGTTCTCTCTGAAAAAACCAAGAGAAATTACCTTGAAAGAGTATCAATAACACAATATTCCCCTTAAGATTCGGGCTTTTCACTCGGCCAGATGTGTTAAGAGGCTGTTCTTACAATTGACAACTTGAAGCATAAAGTATACAGTATGGTAAACAGGTGTTGCATGTGCAAAAGGTTGTAGATTGTAAATCATCTTCTTTTATATTGCAGATTTGCTACTGAACGATGGGACCTACCTTAACTGTGGGGTTATGTGGTGATGATAGAGAAGGTTGTAGATATGTTAAGGAATTAGAAATGTAGATGCCACTGGAAAAGGGCTACGGAAGCATGGGATTTAGGTGAAACTCAGGACAATTTTTGGAGCATTAGGTAGTATACTGTATTCTCCCATATCATGGCATTCAGTGTTAGATCCTTCTACAAGGTTCTCTCTGAAAATACCAAGAGAAATTACCTTGAAAGAGTATCAATCGCACAATATTCCCCTTAAGACTGGGGCTTTTCACTCAGCCAGAAGTGTTAAGAGGCTGTTCTTACAACTGACAACTTGAAGCATAAAGTATACAGTATGGTAAACATGTGCTGCATGTGCAAAAGGTTGTAGATTGTAAATCATCTTGTTTTATATTGCAGATTTGCTACTGAACGATGGGACCTACCTTAACTGTGGGGTTATGTGGTGATGATAGGGAAGGTTGTAGATATGTTAAGGAATTAGATATGTAGATGCCACTGGAAAAGGGCTACGGAAGCATGGGATTTAGGTGAAACTCAAGACAATTTTTGAAGCATTAGGTAGTATACTGTATTCTCCTATTGATTTTCGAAGGGAGGTAAGCCTTTGCTCTTGATTCTGTAAAGCCTTGTACACCACACATAAAATGACAGCGTTCCCCTTTTCAGTGTTTTTGGGTGGAATACACCTTCCTTAACCCACTCAAAAAATAATAATAATAAAATAAAATAAAAAACAGAGATGGCATATCAGGACAAAAGGTTTTCCCACGCCTTAAAGAAGAGGGTGGTAGCAATGATAGATGGTTTTCAAGTTTATTGAGAATCGGGCCTCAATAATACTTCACTTGGAGTCAATATAGTTGGAATAGAAAGAAAAAATGGTTGTGAACTTGCCATGAATATACTGTTCTAGTATTGTTTCTAAAAGCACAAAATGCAAAGTTAAGCGTCTTGAGTTCACCAAGTTTTGGATGGGCTACGGCTAATTCTAAGAACCATGGGAAAAAAAGAGGAACAACTTACGAAAGAAAGGCGGCATCTATATAACATTACAGGAGGTTGGTAACGGATGGTGATGAACAAAAACACCATGGAGGACCTAGATACAGCTCATAACCTTAACAGAAAACAAATTCAAAGGAGATAAATCTTATAAGTTAGTTCGGTTTCAAGGGCAGCTCACTTGGAATAATACATAATTATTTTTTATATATAAAAAAAAATTATCTGTCGTGTAGCAAGTGATAGCATGCTTAATTACGTTTTGAATCACAATGAGTCTTATTTTATTTTGTTCTTTAAATTAATAAATTATTGCTAGTTGAATTCCATTTTTGTATTTCTATGACTAACTTATCATTGACATTTTAGTGATCTTCAAAAAAAGAAAAAAATTGACCAAGGCTATGACATTGGTTTATTGGTTTTTTTTCTTTTTTTCTTTTTTTTTTTGACTAGTGGTTTTATTAGTTTATTTCTTAGCTTCCAAAACACACAACCAGACCTTTTGTCTATATATTTTTGTAAAACCTATTTAAAAGCCACCACACCTTTTAAGCATTCAGCTTCAGCACCATTAAACTACAAACCGCTAAAAGTTGTTACTTGTAAGTAATGTTCATAGCCGCAGAATAGCCCCAAATTTTGCCTTGCCTTGTAGGCTTGTAAGAAGTAATAATGCCCAAAACCATATCACATCTTTACACCATACAAAACCAAAGACTCCACATCTTACCAACCTTCAGCCACAAAACAACTAATTATAATCAGCCTAAAAGCCTTTTTAGCTTTAACAATATTAAATCTTGGTGCCAAAGAATGTAAAAGACCATTTATATGTGCTTCCTATATCAGTCCCTAATATTAAGCATTGTTAAACTTATATTCTTCCATTATAACTTGTAAATGTTTCATCTTCTTTTCATTTCTCAATTGTACGTATTTCACATAGAAATGAAGTGTACCTTTTCAAAATAAATATATAAGCTCTAAATGATGCAGTGTACCCATAAAGAAATTGTCTTACATATTTTGTTTACAATTACATGGGTTGAATTTGCTTAATCTTCAGAATACAAATTAATCGGTTTGAAACACATTTCTACTTAAGTCCCCAATATTTTTTAGGCCATGTTATCTCCACAACTACTGCCCTGTTGGGTAACTACAAGTAGAACTAATTTAAGTCGCCACTTAGTTTGTTGGAAAGTTTGTTTACTTTGTAGCCCAAGGCAGTCTTCATTCAAACCCAAAACAAATAGCAGGCGCACACACAAAAATGTAGCAATGATGGAAGAAGCATTGAGAAATAATTTGAATGTCCAATAGCTCTCATTAACAGAATTATATTTGCAATTTTAACCAAAGAAAAACTAACCTCAAACACAAACATATTCTCCTTGTAATTAGCAGCATGACCAGAAGTTTCCCAGAGTTGCATGTTATACATATTTGGTGTCAAAACCTGCCAAAATCCAGAACCAATAAATACTCATATTTGGTGGGAGTCCTATACTTTTGCAGTACAGCAACTTAAGATATAGACCGCTAACCTCTAGGTAACCTCTCTCCCTATATTGAGTTCGTATAAAGTCCATCAACTTATTGTATATTCGGGTACCATGTGGAAGGAAGAACCAACTTCCTGGGCTGTATATCATACAAGATGGTACTGGTGGATATCATGGACAATCTTGAATTCAAAGTAATGTAAATTGATTTAAACTCATACCTAAGCGGGTGATTAAAGAAAAGCTCCTGATCTCTACCCAATATTCGGTGGTCATATTTCTTTACTTCTTCCAGCCAAGCAATATATTCCTGCAATAATGGTATTTGTAGCATACTAGCAAGTGAATAATGTCATTTAAAAGCCAGCACATCATATGTTATGTGGCAAGACTTTTCAGCCTTGAAACGACAGAGATTTGCCAGCCACATTAATAAATTCCAAGTGAAAAGATTAATTCAACCATGAAATGCAAGTTAATTTTAGGAATTAACCTCAAGCTTGAAGTCATGTTCTCAAACTTCATAAAGGTATAAACGGGGCATGAGACATCTTTGATCTTCACCTTTGATATGCTCACCAAGGTTAACTCTCTCTCTCTCTCTCTCTCTCTCATGCATCTATCGGCTTATATAAATCATTTTCGTGTTTTAAAACTGCCCATCACCATTTTTTCCAAACACTGAATCACTTTGCAAGCCAAAATACTCCATTTCCAAGTTTCTCTCCTTTTTTTTTTTTTTAAAAAAAAAAAAAAAAAAACTCCCTCCCTCTCTTTCGTATGCATCAATCAGCTTGATTCAATGAAACTCGTGCTTTGAAACTTCCCATCACCAAGTTTTCCAAATACTGAATCACTTACTCTGCAAACCAAACTATTCCACTTCCAAGTTTCTCTCTTTTTTTAATTTTTGAAAGGAACACAAAGATTAGAGATAAGGACAAGGTTGTGAAAGACTCCACGGCACTAGGATTCACTCAATTGAGTTCCGTCATGCAATATTACTCTAGCTAGAGGTCATTCCATCAGAATTCTAATTTTAAGTGATAATATGAAACAAAATTTAAACACTGCCTAACAACAAAGCTATTTTCACACTGAAGCGAAAGGTGCCTAGAACAATTTGGTATGCCACATACTTTTAAGAATAGGAAGAAAGGTTCGGTGGTAGGGGCTGTTAGGAAAAAGTACCATGCATTGTCATTTTCCGTGAACAAACATGTGCCGTGGTCTATAGTGTTGTGTCACTTCAATGAAAGGTTCGCATCGGTATCGATATTGAAGTTGTGGTTGTAGATTGAAGATTGATTCGAAAGATAGCATCTATGTTTTGCATAAAGCTCCATCAATCACAATTTTAAAAAGGCAAGTAACCTAAAGACCATGGGATTTGGAATTATTAATTAATAATTAAATTGATCTAGAAAGTTCCTTATTGGTCTCTTAAATTTCATTAAAGTTAGTTTATAATCAGTAGTTCAGTAAACTAATTTGAAATTAATTTAAGCTTAACTGTGAAGTTAGAAATTGAATGTTATTTAGTTGCAAATGAATTCAGAAACTATAATATCGGATAAAAAGGTTAGATTTTAAGTTTGATTTGAAAACCAAATTAAAAGCTTGATTTTGGTAAGAATTTCAAGCTGTGAAACTGACCTTTATGCAATCAAATTTTCATTAAAAAAAAATTACTTGGAATCTTGTTGAGGAGATTTATAGATTCAGAAACTAGACTCAATAAGCTTCCCGATAATATATTATATACCAAATTGCATCGATCAAACCTAGACTTCGATTGATCGAACTCATTCTATGGAGCTACGATCAAAGCCTCGATCGAGTGAATATCAGTCAGTCATCAGTGGAGTTGTTTGAATCAATCAAAATTAGCTTGGATTGCTCAGTGAAAGCCCATAGTCAATAAAAGATGTGTCTTCAAATCAAAAGAGGGCTCTGAACTTTCCAAAACTCGCTTAAACAATTCCTAATCAATCTCTAGTCACTCCAAGAAGAAAAACGTAGAAGACACAATGAGCTTTATTTTTTTCATCCCAAGTAAGGTTTTCATACCAAAAAAATTGTTAAGTGATTAAGTTCTAAAGTAAGAAGCTTCATTAAAGTGTTGAAGATTGATCAACCACAACTTCTATACATTTAAAGGTTGGACGACTAATAGAGGAGATCAATCACAAGTGGAAGAGCAAATCATGTGTTGAAAATAGCAGCAGAATCCAAGGAGGAACATCTGAAATGAGCCTAGATTCAAGGTAACTAGGTGTTTTCATCATTTTAGAAATTATCTACAGAGTGGATTTGATCGGCCTGGAGTAGTTCCAGTGATTTTTTCCCTTTGGAGTTTTTCATGTAAATCTTTGTCTTTGATTTACTTTATTGCTTTATGATTTGGATTTTTGATTGGTGATGAATTAGAAGGGCATGATAAATTGGCTTAAATTAGTCAAATTGAAAAAGTGTCTGGAGGCACCGTTCTTAGAAACCATATTAGCCAATTAAGCAGAAAAAACTGATCTGGAGGCACTGTTGTTAAAACACATATTAATCAATTATGCAGAAAAAACTTATCTAACAAATAAAAAAGTTCCTTCTTGGTTAGAAAGGAGCCTCTCTTAGATTCCATGGTGTCACTGTACTTCCCATGAGCTACGTTAGCCGCTGTTATGAGCTGATATATTTAAGGTTGCTCTTTTAGCATTACAGGTTGTATTTCCTGTTAGGGTCTCCGCGTTTTTATGACAATTATAGTTCAATCTCTTTTTTTTTTCTTCTTTTGGCTCAATGGATTCCTCATCCTTCTCAGCCTTTGTGTCCCTTCCCTCTAATAAGATCCTTTCTTTATTATCCCCAAAAGAAAGGAGAATGGGTGAAAATTACCTTCAAGCTTTTTTTATCAGGATATGATATCCCATAAACTCTTTGTAAGCTTTCACGATCTTTATTCCCCCTCCAATAAGCTGATGAAGCCTGAATATTTCAAATGCAGAAGAAACACTCAAAATAAGTGCAAAAAACAAATTTGCTGCATTCCAATCAGTACTACTACTGTACACAAATCACCTTTAAACAAGCAAATGCTTTAACAAAAGAAGTATTTGGTATGTGTGGTCCACGACACAAATCAACTAAGGGGCCACATCTGTATACTGTGATAGTTTTGTCTTCTGGTAATTCATTGATAATTTCAACCTGATAGAGACAATAAAAAAAGAAATTAATTAAAAATATTGTCAATTATAATACAAACATGAAAGATAATTAACAGATCATACATTCTTTATGATGTAAAAATGAAGTTTCACTTACCTTAAATTTATTTTCAGAAAACATCTCAAGAGCCTGCTCCCTTGATACTTCTATGCGCTCAAAAGGTTGTTTTTCCTAGACAAAAAGCATATCAAGTAACTTGCATTACGGATGAATCCTTCTCAATCATGTAAGACTCTAGGGAAGATCAATATGTTGCTTATTGCATTAAAAAGAAGAAAACGAAGAAGAATATATATCGCGCCACTTCAACATTGTTAATATCTTACATTTACTGATTCAGTCCTCAGTCAAATCAATATAAAAAAGAAATCTATAATTATATTATGAATCCAATGCTTGATGAGTTGACGTCGTATAAAACAAAAAGATCACACTAAACAACCAATTAGGTATGAAACAGTACAAATGAAAGAAGTTGGTGCCTAAATATGCTGCGAATATCACCCCATCAGACATTTCAAGCAAACCTAGCACAATTCGACAAGATTCCACTAATCCTCCGAAAATAGTGCAGCTCAATGAAAAGAGTTGACAGGCTAAGAAGTGTAGGACACACACGACCCTCTGTCAGCTTTATTCCAAGGGAAGTTCATGACATTTCGTCAGAACCATGGGAAAGTAAATTAAAAAAATACTGTTGGGTGTGTATTTGAGAGAGAGAAATAGAGAGCATGCCGTTGAAATAGATGTTGAAGGATATATTTATGTTGCACCCTCTCTAACAGCTTAAGCTTTTGGAGTAGATGGTTGTTAACAGTTTTTTTTTTTCCAAAGAGTACATGCATTCCTATGAGGAATTAAATATATTATCCTTATTGAGAAACAGTGGAAAATTTCCAGAAGTGAAAGAAAAATTAAATCATCCCGACATATGGAATAAGTTCATCCATATAGACCAGTGAAACTAAATCCCAAATAGTAATTGGCATATACTTTTTGACAAGAAGAATCACTTGTACATTTCAAGCTTCAAGACAACACAAGAAAAGTTTCTGTATAATTCAGCAAAGTCCAGTCCATAGCCCACAACGAAATAATCTGGGCACTCCAAACCACAATAAAACTTCACTTTACCCACAAACTCAAAGTTAACCTTTCATCTTGTTTGTTTATCAAGGAGAGTGCATATAGATATGGATGATGCTCCTTTAGATTTCAAGTGAGCAATGAGACAAGATCAAGTGTTTCCCATATCTACAATGTCCTCAACCCAAATCCCCTGCTTTCCCTGAATGTCAATCTTCAAATCAAATGAAATCCTCAGAGCTCCATTTGATTCAGTTCCAAAGCCGTACGATTCGGCTCGAACAAAATCGACCGTAATTGGCAACTTGATCTTCCTAACGATGTTGGACAGGAATAAAAATGCACCGGTAGCAACTCCGATGATGACCGGGGCCGAATAAGAGACAGTGAAGTCTTGGGTAATCTGAGAGGCCAGTTCAGAAACTGGCTGAGAGATCTCTTCTTTGTTCCACAGAATTCTCTCTATGTGGTCATCCAAAGCATATATACATACATATACACAAACTACACACACACATGTATGCATGACTTTGGACGACCACATAGAGAGAATTCTGTGGAACAAAGAAGAAATCTCTCAGCGAGTTTCTAAACTGGCCTCTCAGATTACCAAGACTTCAGTGCCACAGTCTCTTCTTCGGCTACGGTCATCGTCGGAGTTGCTACCGGTGCATTTCTATTCCTAGCCGACATTGTTAGGAAGATCAAGTTGCCAATTACTGTCTATTGCGTTCGAGCCCAAATCATACAGCTTTGGAACGGAATTTTTTTTTTTGATAAGTAAAAAAATAACATTAAAAAAGGCATTCAAGAAGGGAACGCGTCCCAATTACAAAAGTGGAACCGAGACTAAGGCCCCAAAAGAATCCAAAAAAGTAATTAAATCATCTGAAGAAGAACAAAAGCTCCTCTTCACATAATTGAAAAGAGAACGAAGAATGTAAATCACCCATAGTAAATTAAAGTAACCAAGACTATGAACAAAGGTTCATAAATATCTCAGGATTAATAGTTTATTTGCTTTAGTAATGATAAGAAAAATTATTTATGATGGGTTAAGTAATTTTCTACTAATCCTTGAACGAGTTCAATGTCATACACACTAAAACGAGTGGTTTTGAGTCTTACATTCAAATGACGGAGAAAAGCCATGCTATCATGTAGAAACCAACATGTAACATTCATTCAAATAATATTAATAGAAAACCCAATTCTATTAATGAATGTGAACAATTTTAAAATTATGAATACCGATGGTTTATATCTCCTATAAACGGGACTTCTCCCTTTGTACATAAATCATCCTATTACAATTAAAGGACACTTAATTCAACTCTTAAATTAACCAATACAAGCATTCACCATATATACGTAAAAAATATAAAACTCAAATTTTATATTTAAAGTAAATTTCAATTACAATCCATAGTTGGCATTGTAGGGCACACAATCCCAACATCATCACCCCGAGTGTACGCAGCCTAAAGAACCAATCTATCAACAAGAGTCTAAACTTGTTGGTCATCTACCATTGTGAAAGGCATTCATTGATCTGTGGACTACCATGGCTAAGGCAATCAACACGGTTCATCCTCTAGTTTAAGTCAAGAAAATTACCAAGAAGGGGAGAGCAGTTTACAAGGCCACCACATGGGGATGGGGGGCCACACAGAGTGTCAAGGAGATAATTGAGTAATGTATAGTCCAAGGAAACTATATCATTTTGGTATCTACAAACTTCACCCTTTGGGCCTTACCTTATCAACAAATAATATGTGCACATAATATCATCATTTAGTCACCAAGTTAATATAATCATTTAGTCGCCAAAACTTGGTCACTTCATTGACATTGTAGCTTTGTTTCTTGATTATAGATCATGGGAGACCATTTTGATTTGTCAATGAAACAAATATTTGAATGAATATATCATTTCTTGTTCTTCCCTAGTTTAGCCAAATATCAAGAAAGGTGAAAGGGGGTTATAACCTTATGTTCCATTTACTCTAAGCTTTCTTCCTCTCCATGCATATATATATATATATATAAAGGAACAAGTATCTAGGAAATATATAAAGAGACAAATAAATCAATCAAATTGAAAAGAAACATAATTACAATAAAGAATAAGTACAAATATTATCCAACCACATGCTCTGCTATGAGTAGATCACAAAAGACTCGAGAGGTTTGTGAAATGGCAACGGTGTTTAAGCATTGTCAAGTCATAGAACCCTTTTAACTGAAGCTGAGCTTGTTATTGGCTTTTATATAAGATAAGTAAAGAGATCTTTTGGTATACATAGCATGAAGATGAGATTGTATGCAGAAGACACTACATCTGTAACTTGGTTCTACTTCATTGTGTTATTTATTTCCTTTTTTTGACAAGTCATTGGGCTATAATTTATTTTTAAGAGATTAGCTAATGATATATTGGAT
>JAOTQH010230420.1:0-13871 GCA_025631255.1 Cornus kousa
GGATAAAGGCCAGGAGGAGGAGGAGGAAAAAAAAAAAAAATTAAAGAAAAAAAACGGAAGAAGAAGGAAAAAAAAAAAAAAACGAAAGGGGTTTGGTAACAGGAGATTAGGTGCACCAGAAATAATCATAATCCAGGATAAACCAAACACCCAATTGCTTGAAGTACTTCCAGCGAAAACTTTCCGTGGCACCAGCTTTATCCCCTCTCTCTCTCTTTCTCTCAGACCGTACACCATGTCGAGAGGAACGGACCGTCTGCTGAAGAGCGCGAAGCAATTCGCAGACATTCAGTACAAGCTCTTCAGTCGGCGTTATGGCCAACAATTGATAGACATTTTTGAGTTCCCAATAAAGTTCGTGTTGTCTCCTTTCACTCTCGCATTTGACATTGCCGGCTCAGCTCCGCGTGGGTTTGGCGTGCCCGAGTTCATCTCTAAGCTCTCATATTCTGCAATCTTTGTAAGTTCTCGTATCATTATTTTATCTCTTGTCACAGTTGTATGTATGTGGGAATTCGTTAATTTGAAGAATTTGTAGTTGTTTTCATTGATACACATCATTTGCTTAACTGGGTTAGCATTTGTTTCTTCATTTTGTTAGTAGGATGTATATATTTACACACACACACACACACACACACACACACATATATATATTGATCTTATGGCAACCCTGGTAATTTTGGTTTAATTTGCATATGTATCTCTATGAGTAACAGGTTGAATTAGATGACCTTTTGTTATTTGGTGAAATGGTTAACCAAGTGTTTGTTTATTTTTAAAGTTCTGGTTGAACTGCGGCAGGATTGTTTAAGTGGGTCATTTGAATGATACTAGTTAATTTGTTAGTGTGGGTCACCAGATGTTTGTTTGTTTGTCTCCGAATCTTTATCTCATTCCGATTGTTTGTGAAGATTGGCATTGAACTAACCTGAAATTTTTGTTGAAGTGATAGTGCTCTGTTTACTTGCTAATAACTGGTTTGTGGAGTTCACTTATACTAACTTCACTACGCTTGAAAATGAATCCAATAAGTCCAGCAAATCACAATAATACGTCCTTGTAGTGTCCATTTAGGTTCATTAGAATTAAAATCCTAGGAATTTCACCATTGCTTGATGTAAATAGTGGTAAAAGCCTGAGCTGAGAAGTGCGAGGACACGTGTTTGAGTTTCAGAACAACCACTTCCTGTACAGATAATCCTAAAATTAGGTCTGCCTACAGTCTTTTCCTCCTGGTACTTATGTGGCAGGACCAACAGTGGAGAATGACCTAATTTAGACAATGGCATCCTACAATTGTACTCTCGCATTATGCATTGTGGTAGTTGCTAATGAGAGAGTGCATGTGATATGATAGACCATTTATGTTCTTGCTAGCATCTTTGATACTAACATATAATTCTAAATACTCTTGCTTCTTTCATTGGTTGATTGCAGGCTGTTGCGACTCTTGGGACTTATGATATCACATTTGAGCTGGTAAAGAAGGTGCTATGTCAGAGGTGCTTTCAATATCCTAGCTTGTCTGTGGTTTATTTTCCTGATACTATATGATTGATATATATTGGTCATTACCTATAATGATGAATGGGATGTGTTGATCTCTTAAACTTTGATCAACATCTTCTCTTGATTGTCTTATACATGATGCACTATGTGATCAAGAGATCCCAACCACTGAAATTACTTGGCATTTATGAAATCTTGACTACATGGATTAAAGTTTCTTCCCCTTGGGTAAGTTTCATTAAAGTGGCCGATGGCTTCCATCAGATGCCTGATGTTGCTATGAATATTTGAAATGATTCTGGAAAATTTTATGCTGGCTGTCATTTGAAGAAAGAACATCGTCGTATGTTTTTTTTTTTTTTTTTTTTTGGGGGGGGGACCAAATTCTCTCTCATGCATTAGAAAACATAAATTAAAATTTAGTGGAATCAGATTAAAATTTCTCAAATTAGAGGCATTACGAGCTATTCAAACGAAAAACAACTTATATGTTTTACTGTTTAAATTTATCCTGGTGCCTTTTGAAGGTAACAAAATTTGGCTGAAGTTAAATGATTCTTACAAGGGTCAGAATTTGATTGCAGGGATTGTAAGACCTGCAATGGATGGCAGGCATTGCAGTGTACTATGTGCAAAGGCTCAGGAAAGGTGCAGTACCAAGTGAAAAATTGTACTTTGAAAAGGTAGATTCATCTCCAACATTTTTTTCCCCTCAAAACATATAGTACTGGATGTCATTATTTATTGTGTTGTGGCCTGAATTTGGTGCCAGGTCGCGTTGCAACCCGAATTTTTGACCCATTTTGCTCATGGGTCGTGGACCTTAATTAGTACTCTCTCGTTGCCCAATATATATGGGTGCTTAGGGTTTGAAGTGGGATCATCAAGAGACACTGAAAATTGTATAGAGAGAGAGTAGGGCTGAAACTTGTAATTTCCGATTTTACACATAGTGAAGACGTTCTCCGGATCTCCACCGTGGACGTAGGCTTTGCCGAACCACGTATAAATCTGTGTGTTCTTTGTGTGTTGTGTTTCGTAATTGTTGCTTAGTTCGCTGCGTTTGTCATAACATATACATACATATATATATATATATTATTTTTTTTACTTTTATTTTTTATTTTTAAAGGGAGTGTGTGTGTGTGTGCGTGTGCGCGCGTGCTGAATGTACTAGGATGCATAGAGAGAAAGGTCTAGGATGTCCCCAAAACATTGAAGGTTTGAACACACATTGAGTTGCAGAATCTCATGATAGCAATTAAAGCTTATTAGCTACGATTTCCAGGAAGTCAGGCCCACGAAATCGTGAAATATTTAGGTTGCAAAGTGAACTCAAGTTGATTGTAATATTCATTAGCATGGGAAATATTGCATTTTTATAGAAGTTTGATTAGTTCATCCCAGAAAGTAAAGTTCATTTCCTAATTCTAGTGTTCAGAAAGGTGAGTGCCTTCCCATGCGTTCTTCTTGCAGCTTATGTGGATACCATTTGGTTTTATAGATGATTCTTGTTGAGTAACTAAAAATGATATGAAATGAAATCCCTGCAGTCTTATATAAAAATTGTCCTTATCGTTTAGTGGGACTGTTACAAAGAAATTAATAACAATTTGGAAACCAGATAAAATGCCTATATGAACTTTTAAAACTGGTATTGTCCCCATGTATGGTGGTTGATCTGATATAGCTTGTTTTGCCTAACTCCTTGATCTACTACTGTAATTGTCCTCGTCATTATCCTTGTTTTTGTCATTGTCATCACCATTTAATTGTTTCATAAAAGCCTCATTCCAATTATTTCAATATGCTACATTATTTTTATTTTTTAAAATTTAATTTTGTATAACTGTTGATAAATTCCTCTGCAGTGGAGAGAAGGCAACAGCTGAATGTGTTGCAGATGCAATCACTGCAAATCGAGCTGAGTTGGTGCACCTTCCTTCCAGCATGGATCTTCATTTGCCATTGCCATCTAAAGACTGTCCGAGTTGTGATGGAACGGTGAGATTTAGTATACTGTGCTTAGGCCCAGACCTGGTCTGCGGTCTGGGGTGGTTTTCAGCCTTTCAGGTCTTAGGTTGGGACTTGTGCCAGGACAAATTGGGTACAAATACATTCTGTTAAACCGTATTTTAAAACCTTTTACTAATTAAATATATATATATATATTTTATTATTATTATTACTTTTATTATGGGGGGGGTAATTATGGAGTGTGAGAGTCCTTTTAGAGGACAATTGGGTCATTGAGTTCTTTGGAAAAAGCAAGTGGAGCGTGAGAGTACTTTTGTGGACTTCTAATATAATTTCATTTTTTCAAAATGTACATGTATTACACTTATCAAAAAAAAAAAAAAGTACATGTATTATGGGAAATCTAAAAATGAAAAGATTATACTTAATACCTATAGAAACTATAAATATACACACACATACACATACACATACACATACACATACACATACATTATACATATGTGTACATATACACACACACACACATTTTACGTACATATGCCTATGCAGATATATATTGATACACATACATATAATGTGTATGTCTACATATGTATGTGAATGTGTTTAAATGTATATATTATGTATTTGTGTGCATACTCAACTCAACTCAAAAATAACCTTTTCCAACTAGTTAGGGTTGGCCAATATGTGGCCTGCACTAATACCAATCCGGTTGGACCAGGCCAAACCTGATGGGCATAACATTTTGGATATATAGCTTCGGGCTTTTCTACAATCCTTAGTTCAGATTGTGATTTGATCTTTTAATGACTTGCATGCCAAGTAAAAGTTGTAGTCAATGCACATTCAGTGGTGATACTTGGCTTATGTTCTAGGTTCTGCTTGTTTTTGTAATGCTTCATACCTATTTACTTCAGTTTTAGCCTAAGGTTCACAAAATTTATTATTATTATTTTATGAAATCCCTTAGTAATGTTG
Organism: Cornus kousa; assembly: GCA_025631255.1. NCBI lineage: Eukaryota > Viridiplantae > Streptophyta > Magnoliopsida > Cornales > Cornaceae > Cornus > Cornus kousa. The sequence continues at coordinate 4,474 of JAOTQH010230420.1, forward strand.
CAGGGTGTGATGGGATGTCCTGAATGCAAACACAAGCTAAAAATCAGAATCTCTGCAGATGATGTGAGTTCCATCGTGAACTTCCAATTTTTTTTTTTTTTTTTTTTTTTTTTTTAAATTCTCTTGTTGATTTACTATATGTCCATATTAATGTGGTCAACTTATTTTTGTTTCCATGAGATACGTAGAGCATAGAGCGTGCACTTCTGTGCCGTAAAATGTGTGAAACAAGTATTGATTTTAAATTACTGCATCGTCTTTCATTTAAAAATGTGGAACTTGGGTGGTGTTTGTGGATTTGTGATTTTTAAGGTGTCATCCTTGTGGTGCTAAAGCTAAACGTATGGCTTTTAAGAAATATTTTACTAGATATCCGTGAAAGAGTTGAGATGAATAATTGGACTTAGAAACGATGATATTAGTAGAATTTTGGGGAGGATTTCACCTTAATGGCCATGAACAGTTGCTCCTGGGGTAGCCAAATAAAGCTTAGCTGATCGTATTACTAAAGAGTCAGTTTGATAAATTATAACTTGACCCGATTTTAGGTGGTGCGTTTATGGCTTATACATACCGATTCTTGAGCAGCCTTAATTGAAGATGATGAAGGTAAGGTATATAGTTCAATAAATGTAAAAGATAGAGCACATATGAATCTGGTTTGAACATGTTAAAGAAAAATATGATCTATGAATGGATAAGTTTGAATAATGGGGAGTTAGATTTCCTCTAATACGTTCTGAATATCTGCATTATTTTTTTATTTTATTTGTAGACACACTTAATTTGGGCCCTATAAGCTTATGTTTAGTATTTGTTTTATAGTTATAGCGAAGTGGTTATATCCTCCTGGGATTTGAGTCATGAAACAAATAGTTAATATCTTTTTTTCTTTTTCCCAGAACTTGATCAATCCTTGATTGATATGAAATCAACATGGCAAAGGTGCTTCTATTCATATATTAAGTTTGATGCTGACTTTATGAGTAAACTGTCCAAGGAAAAAAAATGAGTACTTTAGGAATTAGTTTGGACTGTTCAGATTGTTCTTAACTGGTTGATATTACTCTCCAGGTTCTGGAGGTCAGTGATACCAGCCAGAGCTATAAGTTTCGTATAGTGACCTTTATTTTGATTGGACATAGTGTGATTATCCAATAAGCAGAGTCTTGAATAATCCTGGAGTTAGCCTTGTGTCATTATATGAGTTCCTTTTTTCTCGTCTTAATTTTTGTAATACTTTTTGCTTTAATTTCTTTTTTCTCTCGTCGATCTAATTGTTGCAATGCTTTCATCTTTACATCATCCTTTCATTTTTGCAGATTATGGAGCCTCCATGGAAAGCCTATAATGTATTGAGAAAGATGGATTACCCTTACGAGGCTAGTGCCTTGTCTCTTCCTCTCCCATCCATTATTTATACTGAGAATATATTGAAATACTTGTTGCTCTTGTTTAAAATTTGGAACATCATGCAGCCTTAATACTCCAAATTTTTTTTTCCCCCCTTACTGTTGAAGATGCATTGCGTATTATTACAATGTAGTACCTGTAGATTTTATGCACAAAGCCTTAGCCTCCCAATTAAATATTAAATTGAGGTGCCTGTTTTTACTTTAAAAACTGTTTCCAACTGAATTAAAAATTGAGGTGCCTATTTAGTTATGTCATTTCAAAATTAATTATGAAATTTTAGGTACCTATAAATTTTCAGTTATACAAATTAACTACTTAATTCAGATTATTAATTTCTTTACTGAAAATTTCCACTGCATAAGTTTCAGTTTTATCATAAGCACCTTAGTGTGTTTACTAATGAATATTTTGGATGCTCTCCTGCTTCAATAATAGATTTTCTGTCTGATATGGACACTATAAAACGTTTTAATGTATTAAAGAACTTCTCCCTGATGTAATGGGGCAGTAACATATTCTCGAAATTATATTTCTCCAGCACAGCTTAATACCTAATTAATAAGGTGAGATGAATATAAAGAGTCCGCATATAACACGTAAACACACTGCAACTTTGGACACATACATTTAATTCTTTTAAACAAAGGATTCTTTGACTCAAACTGAGTTAAACTGCTGGTAGAATGGACTAACCTTTCTGACCAGTTTGTTGTCCTTTCGGATTCTTAAACATTTCTTTGGACTTCCTTGTGAAGGTTTTGCAACTGCTTCGTAGACGGTTCTGTAGTTGCCATAGTCTCTGGAGAGATCGTTTGTTTGGAAAAGTTAGTTATTACAGCAGTTTATTATAATGTACCAACTTAAGAAGAGGAATGCTAAAATTTTTTAAGGACTATCTCATCCAGTGTCGGGGCATTACTTCTGCTGTTTATTTATGTATTTATTTTTTTTGTTTGCCCCTTTCATGCTTCCATTCAATTTTTTCTTTGTTATTGTATTATCTTTGAAAGGAACTCCTCTCTCTCAAAAAGATTTCTATGGATGTTACTGTTATAATATTTTATTCAGTAAACAAGTGGTTCTTAAATATTGTTCACGTGCTTATGATTTAGTTCGCATATTGTAGCATTATTAGTATATTTATTTTTGATCTTGTCTACTCTTTCAGCATATTGTTCACAGCATGAAAGATCCCAGCATTGCTGCATTTTGGTTGATTACAATGCCTCAGATTGTGGGAGGATTCGACTTTGATGATGATGTCAAGCAGAAAATTTGGTGGCAGTACAAGGTCTCTCTTCGATTTTGCTTCCTTATTTTCTCAGTTCTTTAGGCAGGCATGTCTGCTGTACAGTGGTGGTTCTCGAGTAGAGGAGGTAATACCCATAGGAACTGAAAGCTCGATGGGCTTGACCCAAATAAGAGCAGGGCAGTTTGGTAGAAGTGCATGGTTTATGGTATTTGCAGTAGATCGACCCAAGGGCATGTTTTTATACTTATTACCCAAAGACTGGCTCATTGTTTTGTGCTGCCTGCCTGACCTTTATATAGAACACTTGGGGATATAAATGACAAATAGGCTACGAATTTAGAACCAATTACAATGCACTTGAAATTGCGAACCTGTGGGGCCATCACTGGGCATGCAAGCACTAGTCAGGCAAGCAGTAACGGGTAATCTGTCATTAGGTCCGTGAGAGACGCTGTTCAACCCATGTGCCATGGCTATGATGCCACATTGTCATTGTATTTTGGTTCAGTAGAGACTTGAGACAAATCTTGCCAACCCAAATTCTTGGGGCCAGACCACATCAACAAGCTCCAGAGCTCAAGCAACCACTCTAACACCTCTGAAATTCCCTGAGCCATCTTCGTGCATGTCATGGATTAGACAAACATTAAGCTTATTCTCTTGGTCCCAAGAGTCCCGACTCTTCTGACCTGGGTTCTCCCCGTCTTGGAGATGGGTGGAACTATTGCTCATCTCTGCTTTGTTCTTTTTCTATTGTCTTTATGCCACGTTGGCCATTTGGTGAGATTTCTGGGGGGAAATTTACTATCTACACTGTTATTTCTATAGATTGTTAACTGAGTGCAGCACCTATGATTGTTGAGTCAGTTATGTCAGACCTTTTCAATTTTGAATTGTATCTGTGAGCAAGTAACGGTACATGACACAATCAATGAAATCGTTTTTCTTTCACTGATCATGTGTAAATTTCACCCAAAACTGTAATGAATACTGACGCGGTATCACCTAAACAACTTGAAATCTGGTCTGAAGAAAGTGGAACCTGCTCAATATTGACTGGGTTAAGTTATAACTGAATGATTTTTAATTGGTCTTGGCAAGCAATCTACAAGTCTGCAAGGCACGTGAAAAAGAAAAATTATGAACCTCCTGGCCTACAAGGAATGGAGAGTTCACTTTTTGGCTGTATTTCTACCAGGAAAGTTGGAGTAATTTGTTATTTATTTATTTTTTCTAATCAATAAATATTTATTCTATTGATATTTTATAGTCTTTTTCCCCTCCTCGAACAAGTGTTCTTGAAAGCGTCTCATGTCTTAATTTTCTTAGTATGTATGTGAGCTCATATTTGTAACTCTTTTCTCCGAACAAGTTATACTATATTCTTAATGTGTGAGGGAACAAAATCTATTATTCAGTCTGGATAGTTCATTTTTTAGGATTTTACATGTTGTTAGAATGGTTGGTTTGCTACTGAAATCTTATCACATGCAAGAATATCAGTTATGTGCTTGCAAGCAAGTGCATATTTGTGTCTCTTAATGTCAAACCAGCTGTACTATTTCTCTAACATAAGAAAATATCTACATTTATGGTTCACGTGGTCCATTGTCTAAGATCAAGACATAGAAGTACATTTTTCATGATCCTAAATGATGGATCAGCTACTTTTTATACTATAAAGATTAGGCCTATGAACTGGTTGCCGAAATATTATCACAATGAGGATGTGAGTGCTGTAAGCTGTTCTTGGGCTGCAAAATACCTCGTGGCATTTAATTGCATAATGTCTCTTTCTGGTTTGGTAATTTGCAACTTTATGACCTGTTCAATAGCTTTTCATCACATGCTTGCTATAATGGCTTTTAATCAGTTCAATTTCAATTGGTTTAGGAGTCTATGCGGTATGATCAACTCCGAGATTTGGTGACCAAAAGACCACCTGGTTGGGAGTACTTGCAGGAAGTAAGATCAATATTTTATCTTATCATGTATACTTCTTATATATATTCAAACAAATGTTGAATCATAGTGGACAGATAATTGAATTTTTGTTGTTTTTTGCTTTATATTTCTTATTTTGCTTCTTTTATTCTCTCTCTCTCTCTCTCTCTCCTTCCTGAAATCTATATATTTTATCTTTAGCTTTTGAGAATTCTGAAGCATATACCAATAGTTGTTCAACTCAAAAGCACGAAACCATCTTTAAGCACCTTTCTTAATATCTGGAAAATAGTAATCCTATTCTGTTGAAGGTATTAAGTTTTATGTACATTTGTACAATGGAAAATCAAAAGGAAGTCAATTGAAGTCTTTTCCTTTCAATTGGGATAATATTTTGATTTAGGTGAACAATATAGTTTGACATGTTGAGGAAGTTCAGCGCTGTGGTAGGATTTTGTGATGCTATGCTCCTGTCAATCACTTCTCTCACACACGCGTGCGCACTGATACACACACATATAAAATCTATATGTGGCTGGAATTTGAAGCTCTTCAACATATCACAAAGTATTCTGTCATGTAAAAGACGGTTCGCGGTTTTCCTTTCGGAAGGCCACCTACCATATTCCTCTCCATCCACTCGTTTTCAGGACTGCACTGAAGTTGGATAGAGATTCTCGTGTATCATTATTTAATTGAATGAGTCTCTCTTCTTATCCTTAGTTCTCCTCTTTCTTGTCAGCATTCAATTTCTTATTATCTGATTGAATGGGCTTTGCAAGGGTGGCTGATCTCCTTATGTATGAAATGATTTTTGGATTTAAGATTCCAAAATGAACCCAGTGAACTGGATACAGCTTCTTGATTTTGTGAATATATTTCTTTTGCTAAAAGATGCATTCTAAATGAGTTATTTTTACTTTTCATTTGATAAGGGGAAAAAAAGAAGCATTGATAAACAAAAATTGGTTCGTGTACAAGTGTTATTCTTGGTTATTGGAGTTTATAATATTCATTGAAAAAGTTAAGAAAGAAATTTGATACACCCACCACCAAGCCTTTTCCCAATTACTTGGGTTCAAAAAGAGATTTGATATCTTTAATAAAATAAATCGTGCACCATAAATACTGATATAGAAATTGAGGCGCTTTGCTTTTATGATTTTAAACAGTTACATGTAAGAATTATCATAAATAGATTTTTTGACGGATATTTCTCCTTGCTAACAACAATGGGCGGTTGGATAAGACGTTGTCTTGGCTCCATCCTTGTGTTGATACTAAGTCATTTTATTCCGTATTACTCTGCATTTCTTTGATGATTGAGCTGCATTATACATGTTCATGATAATTGATCTATCTCCATTATTAATATGCATAAAGGCTTTTATACACACATGCATTGGTTCTTTAGATTTAATGTTTGAAAATATCTCGAATTAACGGTATTTGTCACTCACAGGCCCTAATCTCTATAGACCCCGTGCGCGCTAGGGATGATCCTGTCATTGTGAAGAACATCCCTTACTACAAAGCCAAGAAGGCATTGGAGATGGAAGTGATGACGCTTGATCCTCCCCCACGACCAAATAATTGGGGGGTATGTGCTCCCTCTTTTCATTTGTTCTGCTGGTTTCTTTAACCTGGAGAGTGGTGCAATTAGCCATTATGCTTGGTTGGTCAGAATAACTATAGATTTTCCTGTAACATTGTAATTAAATATCACCTTTATTTTCTAAAGATATATTTTTTTCGGTAATCTCTTAAGTTGGTTGGGAGCATGACTTGGCATATTCACTGGGAGATTTGTGGAGGTTATTTTGATTGGCATACCTGAGCTTCATTAGATAGTTAAGTTCGTTCTCTCTTTCCTTTTTTTTTTTTTTTTTTAATTAAAAAAAAAAATTCTAAATAAATTAGCAAAAAATGCTGAAAATAAATGTCTGCTTGTGTTTGTGTGTCTGTTTGTATGTGTAGGGGTGGGTGTGCACGTGCATACACATTCTTTTTTTAGAGTTCTAGTATTGCACCTGTTTTGAATAAATTTGAAGTTTTGGTGTTTTGTATGACAACAATAGCAATATAGAACAACCACTTATTATTTTTATAATACGTCTCTTCACTTCTTTCGGCTATATATTTCCAGTTTAAGGAAATGCAAGTTTGTAGACTACCCTACAGTGACAACAACAGCAATATAGAACAACCCTTTTTTTATGTTATAATATGTTCTGTTCACTTCTTTTGGCTATATATTTCCTGTTTAAGGAAATGCAAGTTTGTAGACTACCCTACAGCTTGCCTCAATACTTTGTTATAGCTCTGTCGAAGTAATATTGCACGCGAGCATGAACTTTGTGTACTGTGTACACAAGTAAAGTGGCTTATCTATTCTCTTTCAAATGGTTAACAATTTGACTGCTGAGCATCTGCAGGAAGTAATATTGCACATGAGCATTAACTTTGTGCACTGTGTACATGAGTAAAGTGGCTTCTTCTGTTCTCTTTGAAATGGTTAACAATTTGACTTCTGAGCATCTGCAGGAGCTGAACCTTCCCCTGAATGCATCATCTTGGAGTAAAGAAGACCTCAAAAATCCCAAAAAGTTATATGAGATGACAGTTCTTCTTAATGCTCAAAGAGAAATTGCGGATAAAATCTTGGATGCTCAGTGGGAAACAAAGTGGCGTCAGGATAAGGTTGGTAATTTTTTTATTGGTAATTTTTATTCACAGTTAGACATCACGTTATTAATTTATTTTACTTGTGGAGCATAATATAATTTATATACCAGTTTCATGGCATCCTGAGAAAAGAACAGCTATTAATTTATTATACTTGTGGAGCATAATATAATTTATATACCAGTTTCATGGCATCCTGAGAAAAGAACAACACTGAATTTTCATCCTAATATTTCTTTATTTTCTTTCCCTGAAAGATGATGCAAGGGAATGTATTACAATTATCAACTATTATGGATAATATGGACATATTTTTACTAAATTAGAAATCTGGAACAAACTAACTGATTAAGACCGGTGAACTTTTTGGAAATATTTGGGAATGCATTAAATTTTGGAACATTCTAATGGCTTGCCAGAATGGTTTAGGATAAAAGAGTATTCCATTTTGACCTGGAGGTCACAGGTTCGAAACTGGAAACAGCCTTTTCATATGGAGGTAAAGCTGCGTACATCTAACCTTCCCAGACCCCGCAATGGTGGGAGCCTCGTGCACTGGACTAGCTCTTACTATTTCGTTATTTTGTAAAACTGGCAAGGCATCCCTGCACCACCAACCCCACTTTACTAGTTTCATTGCCACCATAAATGCCATCACCATTGCTGGAACTTCCTTGATTACTACAGCACCACAACATCTTCTTATGGTTCTTATTTTGCCTTCAGGCTTCAGCTCAGTCTGATTACAAATTGATTTCTTCTATATTTATCTTTCTTTTGCTTTCTGTTTCTTATCTCCTTTCTTTCCCTCAGATTTTATTTATTTAAGTTGTTGTGTTTGATGTTCAAAGTTACTTATATTTCGATTTTAAAATAATGCTTCCATAAATTTCTGCTGTCACTAACTCACGCTAGGTGGCTGGGGAAAATTTATAGTGTTACTAGTAAATTGTGTCTCGGTTGCTACCTAATGGTGCTCTGTTGACCTTCGACTAAGAGTTCAGTAATTTGAGCAATTAAGATGGAACAGCCTAACAGGATTAGGTTCTTTTGAATTTAGTGTTTGTTGTTCTTATAGAAGTAGCCAGATCATCCAAAGCATAAACAGAATCACCTTTGTTCCAAAGGTTTAGCGAGTTCCTTTTTTTTTCGAAGGCCGCACTTTTCATGGGTACCAAAAAATTAGTAGTTATCAAAACTCATTAAGTAGACTATATGAAAAATGTTGATACCCACATGAACTCATGACCTGCATATTCTTTCCTGCATTTATGGACAAATTTGTGCAAATATTACTTGTTTATTTGAACATCTATTTTATGAGTTGTCATGAATGGTCAAATTTGTGTCCAAAATCTCTGATCCATTTTGATTTTCAGTTGAATGAAATGTTGGAAGAGAAGGTGCAGCCCTATATCAAGAATATTGACAATGGAGTCCTTTCTCAGCCTATACTGATACAATCCCAAAAGAATCAGGATGAGAAGGTTTTGTTATGTTCTTTCCTTTGCCTCTTTCTTATTACATACTTTTGTTTTTTATGGAATTAAATTGAATAGACTTTCAAAACTACTTAACAAAGGGTCCCCTAATTTTTGGTCCATGACATGGTTTTATGATTTTTATATTGATTATTTATGTCATTTCTAACATGTTATCGAACTTCTGTTTGGTGCCCAAGAAAAGTATATCCAAAATAAATGAGATTGCAAGACCTTATCACTACTGTGATTACAGCACAAAATAATGGACAATATCAATTACAAACTTCTTCAAAATGCAAACGTGGTTAAAAATTTGGTTTCTTTTGTTTCGTCGTAGCATAGATTTTTATTTAAATCCGTCGTGTATATGTGGGTTGCGCTCCCTTTTGGCTTTTTGGTGATGATCCTCTTAATTATTAAAAAGAAAAATGTAATAAGTGGTTAAATTTTAGAATTTCACTTCCCTCTCAGTGGTTGGGTTTATTTTTCGCTTTATTAGTACATAATCTGGAGGATTCAGAGAGTTAGAGGACTTGAAGAAAGTCACGGCTTCAGTGCTGCAGCTAAAATTCTTGTATAAAGCTTGAATATGGAGAATGAGAGTCCTATAATGAACC
>JAOTQH010230430.1:0-13114 GCA_025631255.1 Cornus kousa
GTAAACAAAAAACTAAATAAGTCATTAAAATATCATTATTTATTTTATATTTTTGAAAAATTGAATCATTTTCACACAAAAAACAAAAGTTTAATTCTTATTTTGAAAAATGTTATAAATAAAAAAACGATTGATTCAAAACTCAATTGGAAAAAGATTTCCAATATTAGATTTATTGTATTTTAAAAATAAAAATAAAATGAAAAGCCTTATCTGTGTTTAAAAAGGGAATGCATAATTTGATGATAATTTTTTTAAAATATTCTTTTAATGTCTTCAGTGATAAGTTATTTAAAATTTAATTTTAAACATTAAAATTCAATCATTTTCAGTGGATGAGTAAACAATGGCTTCTATTATTTAACATGCATAGGGGCATTTTTGGAATAACAAAAAAGTGTAACATCACATGGTTGACACATATCTTTGTAGGGGTAATTTTGCCACTAAAAATATTTTGTCAATCCAAGTGAGTACTTTAACATCACAAACTAACGGAATTGGGGCAATGTGATAACCTTGTAATAGTGTTGGGGTTTTATGATCAAAAATTGAAAATAGTGGAGGTTTTATGATTTTAGCCCTTTATTTTTTAACATATTATAAGGGTACGTAATTTAGTCATTTAACAAGCTCTTAATCGTTCTTTGATAGAATTGGGGCAAAGTGATAACTTGGTAATATTGTTAGGGTTTTTACAAACAAGTTGTGGTTTTATGATAAAAAAAATGATAATATTGGAGGTTTTATGATTTAAGTCCTTTATTATTTCATGAAATTAAAGTCATAGAACTAAAAAAACACTGTTCATTTTTTCAAACTACCATTACATTAATTTATAGATATATATATATTTTTATGCACACATATAGTTTTCTTTTCTTTCTTTCTTTCTTTTCTTTTCTTCTTCTTCTTCTTCTTTTTTTTTTTTTTATTTATCATTGTCACTATTTTGTTCAACATTTCTTTTTTTTTAAATATCAGGACCTCGACTTCATAAATGATAAATAAGACTGTGTGTAATATATATATATATATATATAAGTGCAGATAGTGACAAATTCATACCTATATATATATATATATATATAGGTATTAAGATACATGATTTTTATTTTTATTTTTTTCTTCTGGAACTGATACATCAAATCTTATAAATTAAGGAGTCTACATCAATCATCATGTTATAATTAAGGTGTCCTCCAACATGCATGTGATATGTAAATAGAAATTATGCATGTGATACATATGTAAGAAATTATGCATTCTTTTGATAGCGCGGTCCATGCAGTGAACCTTCCTTAGTGTCTGCTCGAATACCCTCTGTCACGCTCTTCACTATAAATAACCCACAGGTAGCTCAGCACCCTTGCACAAATAACTCTCTCTCTCTCTCTCTCACTCACACACACACACAAACGCACACCAATCAAGATTAGAAATCTCTACACTTCCACCGGGCCTTCTTTCCTCTATCTCATCTAGTATTTCTCTACGATCGAGAAACTTTTGTGGAAGTAGAGATAGAAATGATGTACACTTTAATTGCAGTGTCATGTGTTGTTTTTCTTATGATGTGGGCATGGAAGGTCTTGAATTGGGTGTGGTTCAGACCAAAGTATTTAGAGAAATTCTTGAGAGAGCAAGGTTTCAATGGAAACTCCTATCGTATGTTCTTTGGAGATGATAGAGAGAGCTCTATGTTGATCAAACAAGCTCTGTCCAAGCCCATCAATATCTCCGATGACATCGAGCAACGTGCCACACCCCACATCCTCAATACCGTGTCCAACTATGGTATGCTTTTTATTCACAAGCTAGCAATCTCCGAACCATGCATGGTATACGTGTTTCTTACACCCGTATTATTTTACTTATTTCACATTAGACTTGTCACAGAATCAGATTTGATCCGAATCTAATTCAATCATGCAAATATGAATTGAATAAAAAATTTAATTGTTCCATAATGATTCTAATCTAATATTCTATTATCTTAATAAATCGAGTATGAATGATAGGTAATCCAATCCGACAGTGATCCGATTCAATTAAAATTATACATATATAGTTATTACATTACAATATATTATATATGAATGTTATATATATTAACTATATACTATTAAATTCATATATATTAATTATCTACTATTATATTCATTTGGTTACATAGTTATATTATGTATTATCCTCTATGTCATAACAATTCTCCAATCCATCTAAACTTATATTTAGACATGTTAGTGGAAAATATTTTAATTCGATTTCTCTAACTAATTAAGATATGAATTGGAACATTTAATCTGATAACCTATTAACTACCTGAATCTGATAACTCATTAGCTAAATAAATAAGACATGGATTTACTCGATCTGATCCGTTGATAGGGCTATTTCACTCCCATTGTTTATCATGGTTGTTCAACTAGAGGATTAAAAAAAAAAAAAAAAAAAAAAAAAGATAAAGGTCTGGAAATATTTTTATATGAACAAAAAAAATATTGTTTAATTAATTTTCATTTTAAATAAAATTATGAATCTAAATGCAATCATCAATATGCAATCATTAATATGTTATATATATATATATATATATATATATATAATTGATTTTTTTTGTTAACCCGAATGGGTGTAACTTGCAGGTAAGAATTCCTTTATGTGGGTTGGACGGATACCAAGATTGCACATCACAGAACCTGAACTAGTAAGGGAAGTGTTGACCAAGTATTATAAATTTCAGAAGAATTATAGGGCTCTTGATCCCATAACCAAGATACTTCTAACTGGAATAGGAAGCTTAGAGGGTGACAAATGGGCTATGCACAAAAGAATTATTAATCCTGCTTTTCGTATGGAGAAGTTGAAGGTACGTGTGTGTATATATATATATCATGCATGCGTTTTCAACTTGTGTTTGTGTGGAAATGAATTTAACAAGCCTTCCAAATTGATTAATTTGAATCAGTATTATGCTTAATTAACCAAATTAATTAAGCATTTAACTTCTCTAGTAAATCTAATACAGATGATTCTTTGGTTACTTAATTTTGTTTTTGTTTTTGTTTTTTATAGCTCATGTTACCTGCATTTCATTCGAGTTGTATTGAGATAACGAACAAATGGGAGAAGATGGTCTCTGCTGGAGCAGGATCATGTGAGATAGATGTGTGGCCTGATCTTGAAACTTTAAGCGGGGATGCGATTTCGAGGACATTGTTTGGAAGTAGCTATGAAGAAGGAAAAGATATACTCCACCTTATGAAAGAATTAACCGAACTTACAATTCAGGTTATACAGTCTGTTTACATCCCAGGCCGGAGGTACGTACGTAAAACTCATAAAGTTCAAAATGTTTCTACTTAAACTACACTAATTCCACTTCTGTTACATACATAGATGATGAATATATTTTCAAGCTGTCCGTCTTGTATATATGTGTAGGTTTTTTCCAACTAAGACAAACAGAAGGATGAAAGAAATCGACAAAATAGTGTGCGGTTCGATAAGTAATATCATCAATAGAAGACTCAAGGCAATGAAGACAGGAGAAGCTGGTGGTGATGACTTATTAGGTATATTACTGGAATCCAGTATGGAAGAGATCCAAAAAAATGGAAACAACCAGAACAGTGGATTAAGCATTCAAGAGGTGATCAATGAGTGCAAGCTATTCTACTTTGCTGGGCAGGACACCACCTCTACTTTGCTTGTGTGGACCATGTTTTTCTTGAGTAGGTATCCAGAATGGCAAGAGCGCGCTAGAGAAGAAGTTGTGCAAGTCTTTGGAAATAATAAACCTGACTATAATGGGATAAATCGCCTAAAAGTTGTAAGAGTTTTCTATATATTATCTTTTGGAATTCTTAAAAAAAAAAAAAAAAAATAGGGATAATTACATATACATAGAGTTTTGGGCCCTCGAAAAAATGGAATTGACCAAAATGAACATGAAAAATTACTGTTCATACGTGAAGATTGTAAGACTAGTTTGGATAAATGAATAATATTTTTTCATAATCGGGTCAGTTTTTTGGTCAATTCCATTTTTGTAAATTATCATGGCTTTGACTCCATAAAATAATAAATAAGAGTCCAAAACTTCATGTATAGGTAATAATATATTATCCCTAAGATGCGTTAGTGAACTTGTTTGAATTCTTAAACATAATATTGGAATTTAGAATTCTTGAAAATTTTCAATAAACATGCAAGTTCACAACCAATATATTCTCATGAATGCAGAACACCACCAACATTTCATTAGGTTGTCAATGCACATTAATTATATTACTATATATAAATTAGTTATAATTCATGATGTGAGTTCGGTAATTATAATTCCTCATTCTACAGCTCTTTCATATGTGTTTTTTGACAGGTGACAATGATTTTGCTTGAGGTTTTAAGGGTATACCCACCGGTCCTTGAGCTCACGAAAACAACTCATGAAGAAACCAAATTAGGACGATACACCATACCAGCTGGTGTGGAGTTAATGGTACCACAGGTGATACTTCAACATGACCGTGAACTATGGGGTGAAGATGCAAAGGAGTTCAAACCGGAGAGGTTTGCTGAAGGAGTGTCAAAGGCAACTAAGAGCCAAGTCTCATTTTTTCCCTTCAGCTGGGGACCCCGGATGTGCCCTGGACAAAACTTCGCAATGTTAGAAGCCAAAGTGGTCATGGCGCTCATTCTGCAACGCTTCTCCTTTCAACTTTCACCATCCTATGTCCATGCTCCTTACACTCTCATAACTATGCAACCCCAATATGGTGCTCACATGATTTTGCACAAACTATAGCGTGCGTTCTAATTCATCATATGATCCACCACAAGTTTCGATATATGGTTCCATGCTTGTTTTGCTCTTGCCAAAGTTCAGGAATTTGTTGGCCGGAGTGCCTGCTGGTCTCTTTGTTTGTTGGGCATTTCTCTCTATCGTGTCATCTGTATTTTGTTTTCCTTTGTACTTCTTTTTGCCATGTTCTGTTGAGGTTAATATATTCCTTTTGATTGCGAGCTTGTTAAGAAAATAGTTTGTATTCAGATAAAATAATAATAATAAAAAATGATATAACGACAATATAAAACAGGTGTTACAGGTGCCTTGTCAGTACGTACATGTGATGCTGGCTTTGATATGGGGTTAGCCGTACAACTGTTAATGGTTTGTTTTCAACTACTCCTATTGGTTGTTTATGGTATTTTGAATTTGAATGGTTGCGCAATGTTGTTCAATTAAGGAGTGGATCGATATTGGCAGGTGTGCCACCGTCACTAATATGTTAGGAAGTATGGACGATTCGAATATGGACTATTGGTATGATATAATAAGGATACGGTGATACAATAAATTTTAAAAAAATAAGACACAAATACGATAAGAATATGGTAATAAAATAATAATATATATATTTATTTATTTATTTTTACTCAATTTTTAATTTATATTTAATAAACATAACTTTTAATTCCATTATTCTCTTGAAAAATATAGGCCAAAATATCTTTAAAATATAAACAAAAAAAAGGGGTATCACTTCTTTCTTTCGTATAATTTTATTTTTTTGGAAGTTGAATGTTGTATGGATAAAGAAGTAGTTACAAAAAATTACAATGACCTTGCCATGATCAAAGGTCCAGCGGCTTCGGCCCAAGAAGTTTGGATAGCGACCAACAGGTTAACAACAATACAAGTGTTAACAACAATACAAGTGTTAGGAGCAGGACCCAGCCCAACAGGACAACTATTAGAGAAAACCCTAGAGTAATTGCTTCCAAATAGGAATCATCCAGAAATTAGAATGAGGCGACGAAGACGCCCTAGTCTATTAGATCTGAAGGCTCAGCCGGCGGCCTCACAAGACGGTAGAGGGGAAGCATATGCTTCCAAATAGGAATTGATCGCAAACTATTTTCGAAGCTTTTCATCGGCCAAAAGTTTGAAAATGCAAGTTCTTTCTTCTCCTAAAATAGACTTTCTCATCTCCCCCATCTCTCTCCCTCTCTCAATCTGTTTTTCTGTGGATACACACAATCATATATACGTATATATCTCTTCATCTCTCTCTCTGTTTTATTTTTTATTACAAAATATTTGAACACCGTGTCCTATGCGCATGTTGCCGGCGTGTCTTTTGCCATGTCCGGCATGAAAAAAAATGATAAAAAAATAGAATACCTCTACATAAGTGTCGGACACGTTTGCCATGTCCGGCATGAAAAAAAATGATAAAAAAATAGAATACCTCTACATAAGTGTCGGACACGTGTCCGACACCGGTACGACCGTCCATTTGCACGATGCTTCATAGCTAATATGAGATAATATGTTATATTTTTAAAAAACTTATCCATTTTGTTCTTTAAATTTATTTAGATAAATCTTTCCCTAAGCTTTTTGTGTTTATCTTTTGGCAAAGACTAAACATTTGTCACAACAAAGACAAAACATTTGTCACATTTGTCCAACTGTTGCTAAGGATTAAGTAAATGATCATTTCATTTCATAATCAATAAAAACTAAACAAGCCTTAATGAATAAGTTCAAGCATTTATGATACAAGTAAATTAAGTAATTACTTTAAAGCTACCATGTTACCGTGTATTCAATTGAACTAATTAATCAATTAAAATAGGATAGCAATTAGGTGGGTTTGGACGGATTTTGGGCCGATCATGAATGAGCGAGTCAACAGTGGATCAATAACCTATTATAAACCCATTTATGATGAATGATAAAATGATTGGGTATTAAATGGGCTAGTTAACATATACCCAACCCAATTACCCAAATATTTTTATATACAAATTGTCAAATTATTTTATTTATTATTATTATTATTATTATTTTTTTTTTGTCATTGGCAATAAACTCACACATACACCACTCACACAATCACTGTATTCCTATGGAGACTTGAGGTAGAGGAAATAACATTGGGCCACAAAGCCCTTAGTCAGTTATTTTCATAGTTGAATACTAAAAAAATATATAAAAAAGTATTTTTATATTAAATTTATGATTTTTTTGGTCTCACTCTTACAATCTTTTTTCTTTTTATTTTTTTATTATTTATTTATTTTTTTGGGAAAAAGTTGCTACAACTTACTTTGAGAGTTATCAAAAAAAAAAAAAAAAAAGAAGAAGAAAAAGAAGAAGAAGAAGAAGAAAGAAAAGAAAAAAGAAAAAGTTAAAGAAGAAGAGGAAAGAGGGGGAGAGACGAGAGAGAGAAACAGGGGAAAGAGAATAGGATAATATATAGAAAACTATGAGATCGTTATAAATTGACATTTAGCTAGTAAGTGAAATAGGAAATTACTCTTTTAAATTTAAGTAAAAATTAAAATTAAAATTTTCATTAAAATAAGAAATGACCTAAACTCAAAAAATTTACGTACAATCTACCCTCATTTTTTTTTATTATTTTATCCCGACAAATAATTCACGAACCACATAGTGGTGTGAACTCGCTCCTAATTAGTAATTCTCTTCTAGACACTGTGATGGCATTTGATTTTTGAATTCCAAGGAATATGATAAAGAACTGTGATAATGCTCAAGTATTCATTTTGTCATCCAATGGTTTCCCTCTCCTTTCCTTAAAAAAAATTAAAAATTTTCTCTCCCCTTTTTTTTCAAGTTGTTTCCATGTAACCAAACAAAGCCTATAAAATATTGTTGAAATTTCTCAAATATTCAGTTATTTGTTATTTTATTAAGTTTTTGGCTTCAAGAGTACCATGACTATTGGATGGGTCTTTGGTAAGTCCCATATGATCCATTTAGATAATCCAATTTAAGAATCATACTATATTGATGTTTTTATTGCCATTCACTTTGCCTCTAAAAATTTGGAATAGTTTGGTATTGTACTGTAAGATGCACGTTGAAAATTTTTGATGCACAGTATAAACTTCAGAGTATTCAACATCAAAATAGCATGCAGGATTTCATGTGCATCAAAATGGCACCTAATCTCCTCCACACATAAAGGGAACTTGGATCGGATCACACCAATATCAATCCGTTTTCTTCCATTTATTCTAAGACAAAAAAATTCAACAATTCCTTAACAAAAATTGAGAAACTGAATAAAAATAAAGAATGTCAATCTTTGATGGGGCATTTGTTTGGATATAGTAGACAATCCATATATTAGACAAATGGAGAGCTAAATCCTCTTGTTTCTTAATGGAATTAGATAAAATAGGCTTCTAATAGTATATATTTGGAATGTCCATCCTCATAGTTTACATATTTGACATTATACGAGAGTACTCTCTTATTTCTTATGTTACGTTTGTATATGTAGGAGGGTTGGAATTAAACAATTTCTTGGTGGCCAGGGAGTGTAGAAATATATAGAATCTGCTGTCAATCTCTTGAAAATTGCTTTGATAACGACTCTTGTGTTTTGAGTTCTGTAACATTTTAAATTTTTATATAAACTCTGTTTAAGATAGTTATTTAGGCATGAGGTAGTCGGGTTCTATTTAAAAAATTTGATATTATTCTTGTGATTGATCCTGTCATCCTTTTAACATTTTTTCATGCGAACAAGGACGGCACATGATTTGTTTTGATTCGTCTTTAGGATGAATTAAGGATATGTTGTGTTGCATAGAATTGAAAGCCTTAGAATTTGTAGAATTTTAAAAATTTTGATTCAATTTTCTGCAACTTTGAACAAAAAATTTCTCCAATTCCATTGAGACTTCATTTATAGCTAAATCAAATCGAATTCAATGATTTAAAGATATTCGGATTGACCAAACTTTTAAAACTAGTACGTAGAATTACCTCTTGCAATTAAAAACCCAAAAAATTCTAAAATTTTATCATGATGACTAGTATTGTTGGTTTGGTTTGATCCGGTTCTGTTCAATTTTGAAATGAATCCGAATCAATTTTAAAATGTTAAAACATGATGATACTGGTAACTTCGAGTAGGAAGACCTTTTAATATGTTTGGCGTGCATGTGTTGGTGATTAGGAAAAAGAGTTTGGTAAAATTATATATATTAATATAAATGTGTGTTTTTTCAACAATAAGTATTGAATTCGCAGTTAATTAAATTAACTACTCTTTTATAAACTGTGCTGTTATTTGCTCTACGTATTTAAACGTGTGAGATAAGGCTCCATAGGCTTTTTGTCTGGAGTCTTCGTGACATCGATATGATAATGCCTACGTATTCAGTTCTGGCATCTAATTTGTGTGTGAACGGATCGTTTTCTTGTGGTCATCTTTCTCGATAGAATAACACTGGACTGTCCCAAAAGTTGAGCCATTTGCGATTTATTAAAAACTTTTGGCTTGGAGGATCCGATTAGCGTTGGATGTGTCCTTTGTCAATCCTGTAATCTAATTTTATATAATCCAATGTAGGAATCATACTATGTTGAAGTTTTTCTTGCCATACCAACAGTAATCTTGGAATGTACGTGAGTGCACGTTGAAAAGTTCCGGCACGATACGGTAATTGGGCATTTGTTTTTGATAAAGTAGAAGTTGGAATTCACTCGAGATAATAGACAATTCATAAGTTGTCGGAGTTGAAGACAAAAATTAATTCAATTCACACTGTATGAATTGATCTCAATTAATCTGAGGAGTACAATAATATTGTACTCCAGAGGAATCGGACTCGATAATCCATACATGGGACTATTGGAGAGTCATATCCTCTTGTTTCATGACGGATACAATAGGCTTCTAATAGCATGCATTTGGAATCATGCACAATGAAACTTGACACTTTGATATATATAGAATTATTGCTGTCATTGTATGGTGATGGAAAAATGATATAGGAAAGAAAATACATAAAGAAGAGAAAATGATAAGTTACATGGAAAAAAGAAAAAAAATTCACCTTCTTTTTTTTTTTTTTTTCAACATTTTAGTTGTAGTGTTTTGAGAATATTATTACTTAGATTTTCCTTAACCGTTGAACATGTTATATATATTTAACCAAACATACACCCGTTTGTTCATAAAAACTTGAACACCAGACCTTGCTTTTGAGAAATAGGACTTGTATTAGTTGGGTTATTACTCTTTTGATTCAGTTGAACTTATGCTTCGTTTTAATAAACGTGCTCCAATAATTTGATGATAAATATTAACATGTTTATTGATCCATCGGAGAAAACTAACAGTAGTAATATGTTTGTGGGATTGGGACCGCATTGGCTGTTGGGGATGCAAGAGTGTTTGGTAATTTTGTAAATGAGAAATTATTACATAGTCCAAGACCATGAATTCCGACCAAGTACTAAATGATAGATGCATATAAAATAATTTATTTATGCATTTGTTTGTAAGTAAGTTAATGATTAGTTGGATCACATGTAATAATATCTCCGCGGTAAAGGTACCAATCACGTGAAAGACACAATTGTGAATGACGTGGTACATAGTGTGTAGGATGATTGGGTTGTGACGATGCTAGTGACTTCTAGCGCAGTGGTGTGCGCTGGGATGATGAGGACCTTTAATATCATTGGCATGGATATGCTTCATGAGTTTATGCTTTTGTCAACATCGATCTTCACTATAATTTAATATCAAAAGTTAAGAAAATTAATATATATATATATATATATATATATATATATATATGTAACATCAATGTGTCTGTTATTTATTTTTTTGTATTAGGACGAATAAGATAAACTTATGAGATGTGTCCCATGCTAAAGTTTGTGCTTACGAATCATTTGCTTTTCTCGGAGAATTTTATTAAAATGTGTAAAAATTCTAAATATATGTGATTTAATTATGCTTTTGGCTTTGACAGTACGATGGGTCCTTAGTCCGAAGTGATCCACTCACATAATCCAATTTAGAAATTGATAGGGAAAAATATAAACATACCCTATTCTCGAAAAGGATAATGAAATCTGACGTGACTCAACAGGGGAAGAATAATCCTATCATAATTGGAGGAGGTCAAAAGAATTATTCATATCCCCGACAAATCTAGCAATAAATCTCCTATGATCTCGCACAAACGGAAGATAAGATCAATCATCGACATCGGCGGAACCAATTGGATTTCAATCGACAGCTATAAATAGGGCACCAAGCCATTAAAGAAGGTACAAGAAAAAACTCCTAAACAAAATATACACAATTATTCTGTGATACGATTACAAGTATTAACTTGATCATCGGAGGGTCCTTGGCTGGCACCCCGCCGGTGTCTTTCCAAGTGAAGTCCTTTTATTTTGCAGGTAAACGCCGTCGTTTCGAGTCGTGAGGATTTTCGCATCAACAGTTGGCGCCGTCTATCGGAACGATTAGTTCTCTAAAGAAATAATAATCCTGGTGTGACTTGGCTTGGATGGCAAGACGAAAGTTTCTGATCATGGAAATCATCCCAAAGTCATCAATTGACAACGGGTTTCCATACTCTTATATAAGGACAGGACTCTACATCCTGATGACCCGTCCATCATACTGGGGGCAAAACGATGGGCTGCGTGATGCTACCCAGTGTATGATGACAATAATCTGGTACGTCAACCCAAGCAGTTCACTGTGGTGTTTTCCATCTAGCGATGCTTAGTCCCCTCACTACGGAGATTTGGTCGTCTAAGACCAGACTCTATCTCATATCGGGCAACATCTAATTACCAAGGCTTGATTATTGAAAACTAAGGCCTGATCCTTCTGCACATACAAAAATGGGGTGGCCTTCTACAACCAAGAAGGTATCGAGGCCTTCAGGTCGAAGGAGGTCCAATGTCCCTCAAGATCCCATATTCAATGAGGTCTGTATTCCCAAGGAGGTTCCCAAGTTAAGGGAGATCATTGGACCTAACGAGGTACTGGCTACCAGACTGTCATCTGGTACTGACCACTAGACCGTCATCTATCAGCCTTTGGGTACCATGCCTTTATCCACCAGGCATCAAGCCAGTCACTGGACACTAAGCCACCACCTACCAGACGACAGTCGTCACCTCTCTTCCCTTACAGGAATGGCCTATCGACTTCAGATTATGCAAAATTTTGGATTGATAATCTATTGCAGGTTAATTTTTAGTAATTACTTCTAACCCAATCTAATATTTTTAGACAACTGTAAATTGTTGCAGCACCAGACACCCCGTCCGTTGCATAAACATCTATGGGTCATCACTCAAGATCCCAACATCGGGTAGAATAGTGGATCACACGATATCGATCGTCAATCTACATATGATGACAAGGTTCAGAAGATTGACGTACCTTGGTACATCGAGCTAATCGGGTTTCTAGTCTCTGCACGCCGGGAAGGGTACAACCCTTGGTTATTATAAATCAAGGCTTGGTTAATCAAAACTAAGGCCTAGTTAACCAAGATTAAGAATTGATTGCCCAAAATCTACAAAGGTTCGGTCATCCAAGATCAGCGCCCGGTCACCCCAAGTCTGGTCATCAGAGACCAAGACCAGGGCATAACTGACAAAAGCATGGTTATCAGAGATCAGGACTTAACCTACAAAGGTCGGGTCAAAAAACGATCCGCCCCCACGTGTTATACCTATATGGTAATTAATTCCCTTACTAAAGGGACGAGCTAAGTAAAGCTCGTAAAATTTATTCCCTTACTAAAGGGACGGGCTGAATGAATCCCGTAATCATATATCCCCGTACTATAAGGGATAGTAAATAAGTGTCCTGTACTAGAAGGACCCGGGCTGAATGAATCCCGAAATTAATATCCCCGTATTATAAGGGATAGTCAAACAAATTCCTTATTAAAGGAGTGACGACCTGAAAGAAGGTCGTACAATTTATTCTCTTATTAAAGGGACAGAATACCAAGGGTACTAAAAATAGTACCCCTGGGCAAAGTACCCAGGGGCAGAGTACCCAAGGATACTAAAAATAGTATCCAGAGGTAACATACCGAAGGGTACTAAAATAGTACCTAAGGAAAAGAAATTAATATCCCCGTATTATAAGGGATAGTCAAACAATTTTCCTTATTAAAGGAATGACGACCTGAAAGAAGGTCGTATAATTTATTCCCTTATTAAAGGGACAGAATACCAAGGGTACTAAAAATAGTACCCCTGGGCAAAGTACCCAGGGGCAGAGTACCCAAG
>JAOTQH010230441.1:0-13869 GCA_025631255.1 Cornus kousa
ATGGTGGAATTTCATCACCTCCCTAGAGTAGGGAGTTAGCTATCCATACATATTACAAGGATTGAAGAAGAAGAAGATGATTTCCCCATGGCTGCACCTTGCTCCTCTCTTTCTCTCTCCTCCCCTCTCTAATGTATGATATGAGATCCCCAAGAAATGAGGCTTCCTTCCCTCTATATCCACTCCAAAAAATCCATACCATACCCCAAAATCTCGAAATTTACCTTCCCCCTCAAGTTAGACCAATCAAAATGAAGATAGGGGGACCAAAATACAGGAAAAAAGGAGCAGTTGAACTGCTGTCTGCAGGCAGGCGGAAGCCCGCGGAGCGGCCGCCGAGGGCCGAGGCTACTGGAGTAAATGGCGCCCGCGGGGGCGCGGGGGCTTCAGCGGCTGCATCAAACAGGTCCCGCGAAAGTGTCCAGAGAGCTTGGGCATTGGCGGGCGCTTGGCGGCTGCGCCGCGGGCGCCCGCGGAAGCTGCAGAAACACTCCAAACCCTAGCTTGCAATCAACCTTGAACCGCCGTTGAACTCCATTACTAACGCGACTTGAATGCCCTTGAATTAATGGCAACTAGAGACGAAAATTCCAAAAGATGGCTCCCCGGCACGGCGCACACGCGTTGGCGAAAATCGAGTCAAAAATGCTTCGCTAACATCATTTTCAAAGATTTACCTGAAATAAGACAAAAGCATAAAAATAAGGTAAAACAATAAGATAAGCTTCAGTAGTATACTTAACTAGCGTAAGAAAGGGCGCTTGAATATAAAATATTCGGCGCTTATCACGGGACCCACACGAGACCTCCCGGACCAAAAATTTGGAAAATGCCTAAATGACTTAAAATGCATTTCTAAGGGTTCTAAACTCTAAGAAATGCCCCAATTCACTCTCAGAACCTTCGTGGCATGTTAACCAATGCGTGACACGTAAAATGAGGCGAGAAAAAGAATAATCCAAAAAATTCAAAAAATGTCAAAAAAAACTAGAAAATTGCGAAACTTCTTACTTCAATTATCCAATAGCTAATTATGCATAGAGGGGTCGAAGCGCAATATTGATTTAGTGGTTATTTACTATTTGATTGGAGGTAAATTAATTTCTTTAGTGGATTAGAAATTAATTTATGAATTAATTGAATTGAGTCCATAATATAATAGATCAGGTCAATTATTAATTTATTGGAGTCAAGAAGATAGTAAGCCCAAATGATTCTCATTTATAACCTAACTTGATATTAATGGCCTATTAGATTGAAGATAACACTTTAATTATAGAGATTGAGAATTACTTTTGACACACTATGTGACTCTATATACATGTGACCATGTATTGATTAGTAAGCTTTTGGGTATCATTGGTTTGTGAAGATAAAACTCTCTCTCAATAATTTTAGGGTTTTGTATTCTCATCTAATGGAGGCTCATGCTGTGCATCCAAGGTCTTTCATGGAGGCATATAGGTGATTCCTAAAGGTAAGACTGCAATGATGAAGGTGGTGACTTAATGAGGAAGAAGGAGCAAAAGTGGTCTTCATAAGGGAGAACATTCCCTTTGTGGATGATTTTGAGGCTTACCCAGGCCTCTCTAAGTAAGTTTACTAATTCTAATAAATGTATCATCTTCTTCTTTATGCATTAAAGTATTTCCTAGAGATAGATCAAGATCATTTGATGAAAAGCCCTCTTCTAATTTTTGAAAATATCCATTTCCTTAACATTCACAATCTCATGAAGGACAAGAGGCCAGAGAGAATGCTAGGTGCAAAATGGGTGATTTTGACGTCCCATATCCCTTTGAGGAAGACGAAGTTAATGAAGATGAGGAAAGGAAGAAGGAGACGATTGGTTGGTGATCTTCAGTTAAGGTGGAGTCTTGTAGGTTGATTGATTGAGTGTGACGATTGATTTGATGGATTTTGAGGCAATTTGGATACTGTTAGGATTTGTACCTTAAATATTTAAGTTTTCTTTTGAGTCATATTTCGAATAGTAATTTATTACTTGACAATTCTTGGTCTTTTAAGGAATTTCTTGTCTTGGCTCTAAGGAATTTCTTGTGAGGCAAGTTTTGACTTTTAAATAATTATGTTTGACTCTATAAATTGAAAGGGAAATGTTTGGAGAAGGTAGAGAAGAAAAAAGAATGGTGGAGTGAATGAGAAGAGAAGAAAAGAGAATAAAATGGTGAGTGTGTGGGTGTAAAGTAAAGAGAACGTAGCCTCATAAGCTGCTGATTCAAAACTCTGGACAGTCGAGTCTTAACTCTAGTAGAGCATCATGAGTTTGCTTTGAACCTAAAAAGAGCCCTAGAGTTAGTTAAGTGATTTCTTATAAGGTAGTGAGTGTGTATTCTCTACACTTGTAACATCTCTTCTCTTCATCGATGAATAGTGAAATCTCTTCTCACCGTGACATACGTCGTGTTCAATTAGCCGAACCATGTAAAATAGACAATCAATTGCGCTGCATCTATAACATTCTAATAAATGTATCATCATTTTCTTCATGCATTAAAGTATTGATCTTGATGAAAAGCCCTCTTCTAATTTTTGAAAATATCCATTTCCTTAGCATTCACAAGCCCATGAAGGACAAGAGGCCAGAGGAATGCTAGGTGCAAAATGGGTGATTTTGACATCCCCATATCCCTTTGAGGAAGACGAAATTAGTGAAGATGAGGAAAGGAAGAAGGAGACGATTGGTTTGTGATCTTCAGTTAAGGTGAAGCCTTGTAGGTTGATTGATTGAGTGTGATGATTGATTTGATAGATTTTGAGACAATTTGGATACTGTTAAGATTTGTGCCTTAAATATTTAAGTTTTCTTTTGAGTCGTAGTATAGTAATTTATTGTTTGACAATTCTTGGTCTTTAAGGAATTTCTTGGCTTGGTTCTAAGGAATTTCTTGTCAGGCAAATTTTGACTTTTAAATAATTATGTTTGACTCTAGAAATTGAAAGGGAAATGTTCGGAAAAGGTAGAGAAGAAAAAAGAATGGTGGAGTGAATGAGGAGAAGAAAAGAGAATAAAATGGTGAGTGGGTGGGTGTAAAGTAAAGAGACGTAGCCTCATAAGTTGCTATTCAAAACTCTGGACAGTCGAGTCTTAATTCTAATCGAGCGTCATGAGTTTGCTTTGAACCCAAAAAGAGCCCTAGAGTTAGTTGAGTGATTTCTTACAAGGTAGTGAGTGTGTATTCTCTATACTTGTAACATCTCTTCTCTTCATTGATGAATAGTGAAATCTTTTCTCTTCGTAATATAGGTCGTGTTCAATTACCCGAACCACGTAAAATAGACAATGGATTGCGGTGAATCTGTAACATTCTGATTTTCAATGTCAATGAGGATTATCCTGAGTTTGATTAGTCGGGAGGTTTGCGGAGGTGGACGGATGAAGCATGAGGGAAGATCCCAATCAACCATATTCTCCTTGCACTACTTTAATTCTTCACTCACATAGTTGAGACCTTTGGCACTTTCCATTGAGTATTCCTTCTTCCTTAAAGGCTTCACAATTTTATTATATCCAAATTCCATTTGCTGTGGTCGAGAGAACGAGTTTGTTGAGGCAGTTTTGGGCGTTATTGCTTGGCCAGAGGTATAAAGCCCAAGCAAAGTAGAGCATTATTTTTTTTATTTTTTTAAATAAAAAATAAATTCGGGGTACGTAGGATATCCAAAACATATACGGAGGAGTACTACATAATAGGCTTTTGACAACTACAACTCAGACACCGTCCTTCCTCGAATGCCCTCATCTTCCGTTCAAATTTACACTTCACCCTAGTATATGACCGAAGCAGCTGTTACTGTCCAAACTCCAAACCAAAGACCCTCTTTTTTCTATCGAACAAGCATTCTTCTTCCGAATCTTCCCTGCAAAAAAAAACACACACACACACACACAATCAGTCTCTCTCTCTATGGATCCTCTTTCCGCCCTTCGCGACTTCACCATCGGAGGTGAACTCGACAAAATCGTCCGAGTGGGTGACGATTTCCGGTTCGGCACCGACTACACCTTCCCCTGCTCCATGGCCACCGCGTACAAGGCGAAACAAGGGCAACTCTACACCCTCGAAACCTTAATTCATTTCATCAAGAACCACCATCTCAAGCACTCCGATTACATCCGCATCGCCGGCGCCCACAAAATCACCGCCGTAACCCTCCCCGACCGCAAATCCTTGCTCGACTACCTTCTCGGCAAAGTCTCATCCACCGACGCCATCCAACTCCTCCCCCAAAACCCCCCCTTTACTACCACCACCACCACTAGAACCTTATTCAACGACGACGACGAGTACCGGCCCGATGACCCCGGTTTAATCGCACCACCTACCACCACCGCCACAGCCGATAATCGAATGGATATTGACAACGAGGACCGACAATTCCATGATAACGATGTCCTCAATTATCAACATTCTTCTGATGGACGGGTAATTAGGGCTTCGGAGGATACTCACTACATGTCCATGCTCAGAGCTGTAGAGAAACCCCTCAAAGATCGTGAATCCATGTTGGAGTCCCGGCACCGTGACTTTTACAGCGTGCTCGTCGCCGCTACCAAGCGCGACGAGGAGAGGCGGCGGATTGAGTCGCAGCAGCGGAAAGATGGGTTGGTGGCGAAGAATAGGCTGCTGATGCGGACGGACGAGAGAGGGTATGGGGATGAATTAGGGTATGACATGACTCCCAAGTCCAAGATGCACTTGAAGGGGGGCAAGATGGGAGAAGGACTAGGAGTGCCCATAATTTTGGTACCCAGTGCGTTTCAGACGCTGATCACTATATATAATGTGAAGGACTTTTTGGAGAATGGAGTGTTTATTCCTACTGATGTGAAGGTGAAGGAGATGAAGGGGCTGAAGCCTGATTGTGTTACTGTGCAGAAGAAGTTTAGTAGGGATCGGGTGGTGACCGCCTACGAAGTGAGGGATAAGCCGTCGGCACTGAAGCCGGAGGATTGGGATAGGGTGGTGGCTGTTTTTGTTTTGGGCAAGGAGTGGCAGTTCAAGGATTGGCCTTATAAGGACCATGTTGAAATTTTTAACAAAAGTAAGTCATATTATATATTCAGTCTCATATCAGACTCATAATGCATTTTGAATTTGAAACAAATTGGATTCTTTTCCTCAATGTTTGGGCTTGGAATGTTTCTTTACGCACGAACTTGAAAATTTTGGTTATTATTACTTTGTCTATTGTTATAAAAACACATTCTTTCGTAGTTGGACATATATTTGAGTATGATAAAGGGAGAATTTTTTTTATTAATGAGACAATGTCCATGTTGAATCTTATTGCAGTTCTTGGATTTTACATGCGATTTGAGGATGACAGTGTAGAGTCAGCAAAAAATGTGAAGCAATGGAATGTGAAAATTATCTCGGTGAGAATAATTTTCCTCGAGCTGTTGGTTTCTCTTTATTGATACAACCATTTGTTAAAAATAGTGCAACTCTATTTTGCAGATTAGCAAGAACAAACGGCACCAGGACAGAGCTGCAGCGCTTGATGTGTGGGACAGACTAGAAGAATTTATGCGCTCACGATCACATGGTTGAGGTGTGCCTTGTTTTGAAGAACAAATACATGTTTATTTTCTCTTTTTATTGGCAACATTTTCTTGGCTTGAAGTTAGTCAAGTTTCTGATATTGACAAGCCTTTTTACCTTCATTGTCTCTCTCTTTCATCGTTTCTAATAAATTAATAATCGTCATGTTTATGGCTCAATGGTGAATGTATAACCTTGTGAAGTCAAACAGCAGATTTTGTGGTAGCAGAGAGAGAAGGTAGATGGAGTATTTTGTGGCTAGGATTTCCGAATTTTTTATCTATCTTCTTTTCGCAAAAAACTTGTAGTTTTATTCATTTTCCATGGATGATGTGTGGTATCTGCAATTTTATGTTTGTATACCAAATTCCTTACCTTGTTGCTATTGTTTGAGTTAAGTAGAAAGGGGAAGAACATGAGTCGCATCATCCTTGCTGTCACTTTTCTTTGCCATCCTTTCTCCACTGGTGCATAGCTGTTGGGGGCTGCCATCAGCCAGGATTTCTACACCTCTTGTTTCAACCGCTTTCACCGAGCTTGTCATCTTGCTCCTTTTTTATGTGAAAGAACGAAGGGTTGCATGAATGCCTCTCCTTTTAAGGGGTGCATGTTTACAATATGCTATTTCCTACCTTTAGATGTTCTGAGTTTGTATCTTGAGAGCATCTTCTTTCTGTTAATAATGTCAAAAGTTAGGTTTGTATTAGTGTGATGGGTTTCTTGATCAAACCTATTTTGACATAGTGGTTCCCATGCAGTGCAGTAATATATTTTAAGTTTTGAGTTCGTGCATGCCTGCTTAAACTTTTGGCTGATCCCCAGATGCATGTAAGAGTATGGACTTAAATTTGAGGTATTGATTACTGTAATGGTTACGCATAGCAGAATCAGTTATGGCAATTAATATTTTTATCATTATGGCAATTAATATTTTTAATAACTCATTGATACACATGATTTGTGATTGTTTATTCTAGTTTATAACATCTTGATGTTTCTAGTTATTCACATCAATATTATGAAATCCAAAATCATGCTGACTATGGTTTTGGACTCTATTAGTTTAAAGTTAGTTGAAAGTACCATCTATTATAAACAATTTTGTGCATGCAACTAAAAATGACGAGTCATTAAAAAAGAAAAAGAAAAAATATCTAAATATTTTATAAGTTATAAATCATAATAATGCTTAATTCTTAGTCAATGGGCCTGATAATTCAGTTCTCTTAGTTGTTCTTTTATACTGTTAATGTCAATAAGTTATACAATTTGAAAAATAAATAAAGAAGTAAAACAATTACCTATGTTCTTGTATAGTTGTATGTGTTGGGTTGTACTTCTTTCTTTAGTTCTTTTTTAAGGATTTATAATTATTAAAAAGTATTCGTAAAAAGGGGTCCATTGCATTTTGTAACTGTAAAATTGCTTATGATACCAAGCAAGGGAACATGACCTGGAGCATGAGACTTGAGAGTAGTCACTTGGTGCAAATAAAGGTGAAGTCTAGGTTTACAACTAGGAAACCCCTCAGTATCTTGCACAGATGGGGCAAGCATTGGTAATTTTTTTTTTTGATAAGTAAGGCAAGCATTGGTAGTTGCCTTTAAAGAATATATATGAAGAATTAAATAAGACAACCAAAAACAAATAATACAATAAACTAATAGGAAAATTAGAATAATATTTATTTTACAAGTAAATATACCATAAATATATTCAGGAAAAAAAAAACCATAAATATGTGATTTTAGCATTTTAAAACAAAAGTTGCAAATAAATAAACAAGAAAGGAAAAAAAAAAAAACCACTGATTCAAATTCTTCTCCCTGGGAATGGCGAGAAAAGAAGAAAAGGCAGCAGAGGTCAATTTGAGATTGATTTATATAAAAGATTTAAGCAATTTCATAAACAAATCCAAACCCTCTCAGTACTACACAGTACACACAATATATATATATATATATATATATATATTACAAAAGAAGAGGTAAAATGTACCTCATATTTAGCGGTTTCTGACGAAGAACAGTAATTATTGCAACAAAGGTAGATCCAGTGCCCGGTTTTACACCATTAGAAGGATATAAGTCTTTTTTGTTATAAAACAAAAAAAAAAAAAAAAAAACGTAATTTGAAGTCTGCAATTCTAAGCTTCAAGTTTCTGATTTTCTCAAGTCATATGGATAGCCAAATTTAAGAATAGTTATTCTAGAATAGGAATCCATTGTTGCCCGTTACTGTTTCATAACGGCTGTTTCAACGGTGAACTTGGGGCAGAATAGTTCTTCAGTGCATGGCTGAAATGGTGCTCCAAGAATCTGTCACATAATGGCGGATTTTGGAAACCTAAGTGTGGAGTCCATAGAAGCCTTCATTAGTATATCATGAACTCTAGGGGAAGTGGGTTGTCTGAGCCTCTGACAAATGGACCTTTCAAGTATGTAAGAGCATTATTTTTTTTAGCAGTGATATGATTGCCTGGAAGGTGGGAAGAATAGCTTATCTTTTTACTAGATAAGCCTGAGCATTGGAGATGCAGCAGACTCTCTAGTTTGATAGCGTGTGGGATACTTATGTCATTAATGGCCCATCCTTTTTGCAACATTAATTAGGACAGACAGATGTTGGTTTATATTATAAAATTGAATTGAAATAAATTCGAGAAGATTCATCTTTACTCGTCTAAATTATTATATTGGACAATCAACTAATGAGTTGAATCATATTGACCACCTTTTGGTATTTTGAATAATTTTTAGTGAACATACATAATATATATTTGTTTTGCTTAGTAAAGATATATCTCAGTCAAAGATTTTTTCATAATATTTAGTCTAACAATTTTTTCTCAATTTCTATTTTCCGCATATTGTCCCAACTCAAATCACCAATCTAGATGGGAGAGATGGGAGCAGACAATATCTAGTGGATGAATGGAGAAGAGAGTCTTGCCAGTAGTACTTCCTCCATCCCATAATAGGTGTCCACCTTTCCATTTTTAGCCATCCCAAAATATTGTCCCAATACAAAAGTCAATGTACTATATTTTGCAACATTCCCAATTTTCCCTTCTTGCATTGAAGTTATAAAAACAATTAAATGTAAAACATCATCACATCATTGTGGACCCACCATGGGTAAATTTAGTAATTCATTCACTACCAATACATTTATAAAATATTAAAAGCCACATCTTAAAAGTTAGATTACCAAGAAGGGACACTTAAAATTGGATGGAGGGAGTAGCATACTAGTGGTACGCAATCAAGATTTTGCGTTCTGCACATGGTACAATTTGGTTCAACGAACTAGGATTATTGAAAGTTCTTATTACTCTACTAAGCGTATTTTCCTTGAGGAGATAAATATAATGACTGAATAAGACCTAAGAGGATATAAATTAAGTTGCAAATGGGGCAATGGTAATCTATATTCAAAGAAGAGAAAATAGGTTTTTCCTTCAAACTGCTGTATCACCATTAACTTCTATTCAAGCAATCTACATATCTTTATGAACTTGCCCTCATTTTACCGCATTATAGTGTGGCGTCCTTTCTTGTTGTGTACCACTGCGATTCATTTTCTGTGGAATATTGGGTGCTTTTAGAGTGGTAATGAGCAACACATGCATATTACATGAATGGGACGTTATCGAGTTTATGACAAAAAAAAATGTCTTGCTCTAAAGCTACTTTACCACAATTTAAATTTTTGTCAATCATTCTCATGTAGCTGTTTAAAGCTACATCATACCACACTCTAGGGTTAAGTGGTGTACTGCATCTCTGTTCTTGTCAGTGCATCGTGCATAACTTCAATTCACATTCCGCGTAAAATTTGGTTCTTCTAGAGTGTTCAATTAGAAACATATGCCTATTGCAAAATAGGTTGTAGGCGAGTATAACTTGTATGTTTCATGGTCTAGAATGGTTAATCGCGTTGAATGAGTATGAGATGGAGAATTATAGGATCAGAAACACATGTATTTCGTGGAGTAGGATCTTTAACTGGATAGAAACTGTTCAGGAGCAGCTTGTCTTGTGTCTAGATGGGGTTAAAAATATAATCAAACAGGTTGACTTGTTATAAGGTCCATTTTTTTTAATCCATTTCCCTCAAGTTTGGCTTGCTCCAGCTTGTGAAGAAAGTGGTATGTCGTCAGAGTTTGGCATAGTGCTTCAGTGGACAAACTGTTTGTGAACATCTCGCCCTGAGCTGGATGCTTAGCATGGCCAAGCTCATTGCCAAAAGAAAAGCCGGCAAGTTTAAGATTTATTCTTATTTTGTTATTTGATTACAAGTAAAGCAACCATTTGCTTAGCTTTGGTCAGGCTTGTGATTAATTGAGGTATACTGGCTCAAATTGTAGCAAAGTTACTTAATGGAACAAGTGCGAAAAATTTGGGGACACAATGAGTATATGCTAATCACAATTAAAATTGGTAAGATAGATTAGATGTAATTCCCTTTGGTGTGCCTGTCAGTAGTTTCAGTACAAAGTTTTCTATATGCGCGATTATTATATATACACATTTATATGTTGTCCTGTTAGTTTAATTTCTAATGCTTCATCTTTTTCAACAATCAAAGCATTGAGTTCATTCTCTTTGGATATCAGTTTGTGGGCTTATTTTTGAGGTAAAAATGTTGCTTCTTCTCAAGTTCAAACCCTGATTTAAGAGATATTCGTGGTTTGTGGGTGATTGCTGATATTTGGGATTGACATTGTAGCCATGAATCCAACGGGCACCTGGTTGGTGTGGTTCCTCGTAAAGGAAAAAAAAAATTTGTTGGTGATGCTTAATTTTCTTTTCTCACGCGAAAAAAGTGTTCAAGTTTCTTTAATTATAAAGACTTGCCAACAAAAAAAAGAAAAAAAGTAAAAAAGAAAAAGAAGTTTCTTTAATTATGATGATGAGTTTTTTGACAAACTGAAATGCCTGGCTAGCCGAACTTTTTTTTATGTAGAATGTTTACTATTTTTGATGTTTTTGTTCACTATCCCTTGTTATAAACTATAGTCAAACCATGTGGGGATGTAATTGCCCTGGTCATTTCTCACCCAATTCTTCTATCATTTTCCATTTAAAAAATGTTTGGTATTAATGCATTTGAATGCTTGTTATGCATGCATGTGTATTTTGTATTATTATTATTATATATATACTTTTTGCTGCAAAATGTATTAGTATGAGCCAGTGATGATGGTTCCGACCCATGCAATGCAGGTAGACAGACTTGAGCATGATGAGCATGCCTTTATTATATGCCTTAAGTTTACCTGGGTGTAGTGTACAAACTTTGGCAGTAGCTGATCTTGCTTTCAGGATTCACCAGCTACAAATGTAAGTTTATGCCATCTTTGTGCTTGGGAGAGAGACTCTTCTAGTGGGATTGTAACTATGGAGCACAGTGCTAGTTGCAAACCTTTTGTAAATTTTTGTTTATGTTATAAAGAGTCCGGCTTGATATAAAATTTTGCCCCATTGACAGACTCCAATCAGTTGTATTAATTGTTTACCAAATTTGATGATTCAATTTCTTTGATAAAATCCTTGGATCATCTTTTCTGCCATCCTAGGTGAGTTTGATGTATTACTGTGTTTAGGCGTTTTGGCCACACAAACGTCCCTTTTCATGGTTCCTTCTTGTAAAGTTAAGTCCTGAGTACACAGAACACAAAACTAAAATCATCTTTTATTGAAAGGGAAAGAGAGCAAGAGCTCTCTTCAGTTATACAAAATCATATCAACCCCATGAAAGGTCATCAAATAAAAGAAGTAATACGATAAAAATAACTATGTAATTGTAAGAACTCAGCATCTAGTGAAGGTTGGTGCAAAAGTTGCAACGAACAGAAGGAAGAACTGGAGAGGAATTATCAAGCTGATTGAAGTTCCATCGGAGGAGTCGATTGTTGTTGGTACTGTTTTTGATCCAGTTCCTGCATTCATGCAAACATCAACATGATTATTCTTGTTGAGGAGATTGGAGGAACAGAGATATACAAACCACTAGCTAGTATGTGCAATTTGAAATGAACATAAAATGTTGTTGTACCTGAAGGCCCCGAACCGGTAGATTCCGGTGTTCCTGCAGGAGAGTCGG
The DNA here is from genome assembly GCA_025631255.1 of Cornus kousa. Classification (NCBI taxonomy): domain Eukaryota; kingdom Viridiplantae; phylum Streptophyta; class Magnoliopsida; order Cornales; family Cornaceae; genus Cornus; species Cornus kousa. The sequence goes on from JAOTQH010230441.1 coordinate 11,676, forward strand.
CTGGAGAAGCGGCAGCTGTTCAGGTAGAGATGTTACAAGTTAGCAGTGAATATATTTCCTATAGTTTTTATCGAGTTTTGGTAGGAAAATTTTGTACAGGATGTTTCTGATTGGAGAGAGAATTTGGCTGGGGAATACTTACCACCGTTACAGCGGCTGATGGGCGGAGTCTGAACATTGCAAGCACCAGGAAGGGCAAGAGCCTGAGTCTGGTTGATATTAATCCCCAAGGATGAGCCGCCGCCGGTGAGTACCTGACACAAGCACTGCGGTTCTGAGCGAACCACGGTGGCGAGCTGTGTGCAACATCCCGAAGACGGCGTGGAGGAGTTGCCGGTAATGTAGTTGAGGCAGGGTGACATGCTGATGATCACATTTGTGCAACTCGATGACTGGGCTGCAGCTTCTGCACAGAGCATGGTCACTAGGACCACCAGGACAAGACCCATCTCAATGCTCTTCTGTGCCATTTGATGTTTTAGGAGCAATACGAAAAATGCTTACTGGAATGAGAAATTGTTTGTTTGTTTGTTTGTTGAGTAACGGTTTTTGTAAAGAGAGACGAAGGTTGTGTGGATTATATAGGGTGAAGTTGGGAAGATCGAAGAGTCAACTTGGGAAGATGGGTTGTGTAGGTGACCCACTCCTCCGACTAAGTGGGTTTCATTGGTAATCAGTAAATTAGATTTATTGGCATTCAGACCTTGAGATTGACTTATATATTATATTTGGAGGAAAATCACTGGATTGTCATGAAGCATTTTTTTTTGCTGACAAGGGGGACCTGTCCCCTGAATCTGGATGAGGGAAGTGGATGGGCATATTTGAGTATGGTAATAGTTTCGTCTACAACTTTAGTTTTTGAGTCCGATTGCAAAACACTTATCGGTTACTTCTATTCGGTAAAGTGTTGATATACTCGTGTTTGAGTTTTCCTTCCTAAATGAACATAGAACATTATTAGGTGGTCTAGTTGGTAGAGTACGTGTTCAGTTCCTCGAACAAGTAATCTAGTTGGTAGAGCGTTCAGCTCCCCAAATATGCCGTATTTGAGTAGATGGGTGGATAAGGTGGAACCGTGGAAGTGGAAATATAGGTTGGTATGGAGAATTGTCATCTCTCCTTGGGAATTTCCTAATAAAGAGGAAAAAAAAACGAAAGTAAAATGGGGACGTTCTCTCTCCAATAATAATAATAATAATAATGGAAAAGAAAATCGTTACTAATTATACATTTTATATTTTATGGTTAAGACTACGAGTCAGTTTTTAGTTAGTTAGTTACTAGTAGTGGTGGTGGGTTTTTTTTTTTTGTTTTTTTCTTCTCTCTCTCTCTGATCTATTGAATATAACATTTTCGAAAATAGTACGTTAACAATGAAAATGGCAACCACCTTTTTCGTTTTTTTTTTTTTTAGTTCAATGAATGATAACCATCATTTTTATTATCTATCGTACCCTAACAAATGTAACTAAGCCAAAAGGTTTTGTTGCTTTAGTTCTCTAAAAACAATATTAAAACACTCTTAGAGATGGAATATAGTTCTTAGGAAATATAAAAGTTTCAAATTAGGGCTTAATAACTCAAGTTCTAAAAACACTTTAAGACGATCAATCAAGTAAAATTTTCAATTTATCTATGTCCTTAGAAGAGTGTTTCGTTACTTGTGGGGCCCAAGTTGTGTACTCAAAAGAAGATTTAGATATGAATGTAGAAAAAGTTTAGAATATGGATACAAATGTTTCCTACTCGTACTTCTAAATAATAAACGTATCGTGATCATGTCGGCTATAGATGCTAGGGGCATGGCAAGAAGTGCTCATAGTTTTAAATGTGATATGAATATATATGTGCGTGTAAATATAGAGATAGAATATATATATATATATATATATACTGCCTTAGAAAGATAGAGAGAGAGAGAGAGAGAGTGAATGAAAGACAAAGAGAGAGAAAGAACTTTTATTTCAAATCACCCAAAATGATACACATACGAGGCCTTATATAGTAGGCTCAAAGTTTGGCTTCCCCTGTACGCCACTAATGCCATCTTCCTCTGTAAGCCTTAAAGCATGATTTCATGGATGACATCATGGATTTGAGGACCCCACATAATGATATATATATATAACACTCCCCCTTGGGGTCCACAAAAACTATACTAAGAATATGCCTCGTTAAAACCTTGCTAAGG